>CAUYQU010007976.1:0-158659 GCA_963574635.1 Cheracebus regulus | reverse complement strand
CCCCACAGAGCTGGGCCTTCCCGGGTTCAGCTGTGCTTTCTCCGTCCTCAGCGCTTCCAATTGCTGTTCTCCTTGTGGGGATGGGACCAGCGGAGCCCGACTAAAAGGGCAACCAGTCCCGTACACTCCGCACCGAGAAGCACCGCGCCAGCCAAAAGAGTCGCGCTGGCGACCCGTGTGTCTCCTTCGCCTGGAATTCCCAGTCTGTGGGCATCAAAAATTCGTCTGCAATTGCAGCATCCACTCACTCTCTGCGCTTTCACTGGGAGCCACAATCCTGAGCTGCTGCTATGCGGCCATCTTGGATCTCTCTCCCCGGAAATTAATATTTTTGAGATGATAGTTTCCAAACAATTAGAGTGTTAGTATTGAGCCCTGTTGTGTGTTCAGCAAAACGCAAGCAAGGAGAGTAATAAATGGTATAGGGAATACAAATTGATATTAGATTCATGTTTATTTGCTTCGTGGTGTGTCACAGGAAATAAAGTGGAGAGGGTATAGATTTTACAAACAATAACTGAATTCAAATTCCAGGTTTGCCGTTCAGTAATTTCATTTTTTACTAGGCAAGTTACTTAAACTCTGAGACTCAAAGACCTCATCCACAAAATAAGGTTCTCAGCGTCCACCTTATTATGTCATTTGTGCTGAGGATTAACTGAGACAATGTGCGTGAAGGTTCTTAACAGCGCATGGTACATAACAGAGGCTTCATAAATGCTAATTCTCACCACCATTTCTTTTCCCTAAATAGCCTGGTTTACTCAACAGACATTTAGCTTAATCCCTGGTTCAGTACACACAATCTTTCCAATCTTCCTTCTATATATATACATAGATCTTGCCATATGCACATGCAGAAATGTGCTATATGTAAATGCAAATTTTACTTTATGAAAATACATATAAGATATCCTCAGACTAGCAGCTATTCATATGCATGAATTGTATGCCAACCTGCTTGATCTGGATAGAGTTGGTGAAGGTCGGGTGTAACAGCAAGCAGGACAGAGCATTTGCTCTGCTCATCAGTTACCAAGCCAAATTCAGCAGATCTGCCTGGCTTGTCAGGGAGGATATCCCTTTCTTTTGTGTCCCATTGGGTCTTTCTGAGTCCTAGAACAAGCTTCCTGGACAGAGAAGTGTTCTCTTCCATCAGCCATGTCAAAGTGGGTCACATTGAAACATAGGGAACAGACTGCAATCTAAAGCAATGCTCCTCAAGGTGGTCCCAAAGACCAGCGGGTCAGCACCACGTGGAAGCAAATCTGGGGACTCTGCAAAGGCCTACCGAATCAGAGTCTCTGAGGGTGAGGCTCTTCACGTGAGCCTGGTCCTAGCAGAATTTTAATTCAAAGTGAAACTTTGTTCATTCAGCAAATGTTAATGGAGTTCCTGAATCTCTCCCATCACCCACTTGTCTCCAAAAACACTGGCTTTCTTGCCGAACCTTGAAACAGAGAAGGAAAGGGAGGACTTGACATAAATACCCAGAACTGTTAAAATTCCATTTGTATTTCATCAATGTTCCTTGTTCCAAATTTCAGACTAGTTTTCAATTTCTTTTAGAATTTTAAAAATTCAGTTAAAGTCCTTCCTTTTTAGTAATAGAAGTTTCACTGATATTGAAATTAGTTTTCTCAAAAAAAAAAAAAAAGAATTGTGTATTGCTCCATTATCTCCAGCCACTTCATCTAGGACAGGCTTCCTCGGAAAATGCCAGCATTAGCAGCATGAGCTGGTGCTGTGGGGGATAGCTTCAGCACAGAAGGCACATGTGCATATAGCAGTTATGCAGCAGGTGGCCATAGTCATTTCAATGGCTGACTGTTGATTTCCTGGTAACAGGAGTCGCTTGGGTACATAAGCAGAACAAACACACGTGGTCTGGAACAGCCATCAGTGCTAAAAACAATTCAAGATATATGTGGATTAAACTCAGGGGTCATTCATTATGTTAACTGAAATAGGCCAGGCACAGAAAGACAAATACCATGTGATCTCACTTTTATGTGGAATCTAAAAATGCTGAACTCCTAGAAGCAGAGAGTAGGATAGTGGTAACCGGGGGGAGTTGGGGATATGTTGGTCAGAGGATACAAAATTTCAGTTATTCAGGAGGAATAAGTTCAAGAGATCTATTGTACACCATGAGGACTGTAGTTTCAACAATGTATTCTATTCTCAAAAATCTATAAGAGAGTAGATTTTAAGTGTTACAACCAAAAAAATGCTAATATATGAGGAAATGCATATGTTAACTAGCTTAATGAAGCTATTCCACAATGCATGCATATTTCAAAACATCATATTGTGCATAATAAATATATGCAATTTTTGTCAATTTAAATAATTACTTTTTAAAAGTCTCGAGTCATGAATTATTTCATCAAAGGTATCTTTAAAAAAGTTAAGAACATGAATGAAGCTTAAATTAACTTTTACTTTTCCAATTTTAAATAAGAATCAAATCAAATAATATTTGAAATCCTATCTCTTGTGGCATTTGAAATGTCTTAAATGCATTTGCCTAGTACTCATTCCTCAGAATATCATAAAGCCGAATTTGGCAATACCAAAACATTATTTACCTTTATTTTGTTTAAAACATGAAGATAGAACTTTTGCGGGGAAGTGGGGTTGTTTTGTTTGGGATTTTTTGGTCTAATTTTAAAGCTTATCCCTGCTCATGTAGGAAACTCAAGCAAATGTAAACAGCAAAATAAAAAGCAGCTCAAATTCATCCTAGGTAATTGCTGTCAATATTTTAAAGGACATTCTTAATACATCTCTTTATAATCTCTCTCTCTCTCTCACACACACACACACACACACACACACACACACACACACACACACACACACACACTTTTATATAAAAAGGATTCTACTATACCTGAGGTTTCAAACCCTGTTTTTCCTCCCTGCTCCCTATGTCCTGGAGATCTTCCAGTCTCAGTAAATATAAATATAATTTATCTTTTTAAATAGCTCCATAATGTTTTGTTTACTGGGTTAACATAATGTATATGATATGTTACCTATTTATAGATATGTAGGTTGCTTCTAGTTTTTATGACTCTAAATAAGATTGGGATAAACATATCCTTGTATGTCGAAATCTTTGCACATTTCTAATTTTATCACTATTAGAAATAATTAGCAATGAAATTAGTGCTGGAAGGCCATATGCATTTAGAGGTTTGATTCCATCAGCAAACTGCCCTCCAAAAACAGTCACACTTTTTCATCTTTGCCAATCTGATAGACAAAAATTGTTGTCTCATTTTTATTTCTATTTCTTTCATTATAAATGAAGTTAAAGAAAATCGAGTTTAGATACATATGAACTTAACTGATCATCTCAGGAACCCTCTTGTTAACGTTTGAGTTAATTGGGCTGTGCTGTATCCAATGAATTTTTCATTTATAAGTTTGGAAACGTTGTGTCTTTGAACCTCTTTAGAAAAAAAATTATAGCAAGTTTCTGTTAAAGAAAACAGAGAAGAACAATTTAAATACATCAGAACATACGGCTTCAGGCATCTTGTCATTTTTCTAAGATATTTATAATCTTGAAAAAAGTATTTGGGAAAAAGTCAAACTTTCCAATGTGGTTCTATCATTATAAATAATTGCCAAAAGCTATTTCAAAAGCAGACTTTGAAGAGATTAAAAGTCAGGAATCCTGGCTCTCTGTTCCAAGTCTGCCCCCAGCCAACTCAGTGACCTTATGAAATTGACTTCACCTCTGTGGAACTCAGTTTCCTCCTCCAAAAAAATGAAAGGGATTGAATAGCTGTCCTTTGAGGTCTTTGCCGCCTAAGATGTGATGATGATCTGCGTACTCAGGACAGTAGCTATGCCAGGTCCGTTACTGACAGAGCTTGCAACCCTGGCACCAGTACAACTCTAGCCCCCTATCTTGAACATAACAATAGACGCTCAGCTTAAATCTTGGTTAAATGCAAAGAATCCATTTTTATTTGAAAAACATTTAATAATCTAGACAAGTTGGAGAAATGCATCCTTTCTTTCTGTATGTGAGTGGGTTTGTGTATGTGTCTGTGTCTTTTTCAGTTTATTCTTAAACATTTATTGAGTACCTACTGTCTTGCAGGCTACTGCTAGAGATACAAGGCTGAACAGGACAAAATAGTTCCTTTCTCAAGGAACTCAGTATCTAGGGGAGAAATGGACAAATAAGCAAACAGGGATTGCCTGAAAGAAAACTGTGCTTAAATAATACCATTTCTTTCTCAAAATTCACATTTCTAAGAGATGGCCTTTTCCTTTACGTCCATGTTGCTACCGAGATAAACATGATGAAAGGTTTAAGCAAGCATAAAATATCTTTCAAAAAAGCTGCAAATATGTGGACCTCTTTTAGAGTAAAATTATCCACTTTGAATGACAGATCCTAACATTTCCTCTTATTTTAACTGCTTAAATACGATTTCAACAACCAGGAAGGCATACGGCATATTTAAGGCCCAAACATGGTTATTTTGTCCTAATAGGTTAGAAAAAGACCAGACATCATACAGGACAAGTCTTGGGGTAGTGCCAGTCAGTAAGAGACTCATGGGGGTAGGCAAAGCCCCAAGTTCATGGAGCACCGCTACCTTCAGCTGTACTGACGCCGATGGCCAGTTTCTCCAGCATGTGGGCAGGGGCACACATTGCAGGACCCAGACGGGTGATTTCAGCATCCTGGGAAGCTGGAATTTTGCAACTGGGAAGTTATTCCACATATAACAGGAGTGCAGCTACTAATCTAGGATATTTTATTTTATTTTATTTTATTTTATTTTATTTTATTTTATTTTTGAGATGGAGTTTTGCCCTTGTCACCCAGGCTGGAATACAATGGCACAATCTCCGCTCACTGCAACCTCTGCCTCCTGGGTTCAAGTGATTCTCCTGCCTCAGCCTCCCGAGTAGCTGGGATTACAGGCATGCGCCACCACGCCCGGCTAATTTTCTATTTTTAGTAGAGACAGGGTTTCTCCATGTTGGTCAGGCTGGTCTCAAACTCCCTACCTCAGGTGATCCATCCACCTCAGCCTCCCAAAGTGCTGGGATACAGGCATGAGCCACCATGCCTGGCCTAATCTAGTATTAAACTGAACTTTAAGCCTGTGGAAAGGCAGTTACACATTGTCTAGAGAAAAACAATAAGGTATACAAGGCAGTTAATAACAGAAACAAAAAAGAGAAACACAGCTTTATTACCTCGTGCAGTTATTTTCAAGCTTCCTCATGAATCGGAATCACCAGAACTGCTTGTTAAAGCTCATATTGCTAGACACCCACATCTAGAATGTCTGATTCGGTACGTTTGGGTGGGGCCAAAGAATTTGTTTTCAAAAAGGTTCCTAAGTGATATTGATGTTTCTGGCCAGGAACCACACTTTGAGAAATACTTACAGAACAGACCAAGAACTCACTCAGGCTCAGCAACTCAGATATAAAACAATCTTGTTTTCAACATAGGGAGTCTGAAAGGAAGGGGAATCCTGTGGAAGCCTGTGCTTTTAGCCCCAGCTGTGTCCCAGTCTAATAAACAACAAGAGAACCAGGAAGAGCAAGAAATGTCTACACAGGTCACCGGGACGGATTAAAAAGAGTCGGTGGGGACAGAGTGACTGACACTGGAGTTGTGATTGGTTTGGGAAAAGATGTCATGGGAATTGAAGGTTATCTATGATCCCAGTTTTGGGGGAGGAGGAAGAGCCAGGGGCGGGGGCATTAGGCGGGAACTGGTCTTAAGGTCCAAAAGGGCTCATCATCATCTCTCTCAAGCAGCGGCAGTTGCTGAAGGCAAACACATGCCTGTTCTTTGCGTATACTTAAAAGTAGTTCTGTATCTAAATTCTGCTGCAAACTTTAAGGTTTGACCCTGTAAAATTACTAATATTTGTTTTTGACTTCCAAAAAAAAATGGCAACCTCATGAGATGCAACCTAATCCAACATGAACTGTAAAATAAATGTAATATAGAATATGAACTGAAAATAAATGCGGAGTTCTTTATACTTAGCTCTCCTCTTTTGTCAAATAAATTTTAAATGAGGAATCAACTTTTAGGTTTTCTATATTTAGATTTAAGTACTTTGAGGATTTTTCCATCACAGATTTTCCATCCTTGTTAACCACTTTCATAGAACCGACTCTGATCTGCTGCCCCCTGCTGTCAGCTAGGGAAGTAACCTGATTTTTAACTAAGAGGCTAGAGCTAATCCTTTAAAAAAAAAAATCAGGGTTTCTAAACATGTCACTTAGGATTATCCCTTGTTTTGGGTAATCCTTGCCAGTACTTTTCACCATTAGAATATTATTGAGACTTGATGGGATAAGTCATGATCACAAGAGCCCTACTGGTCCGACCTGTTCCCCTTTTTGGATAAAACTGCACAGTTAGAAAAGGAGGATAGAATTACAGCTGGACTCTCAGTAACTCACACTAAGGTCAGGGACAGCTGTTTACAAATTTCAGTCATCAGGCTAAGAAGAATGTGTGGAAGGTAATGGCGTGGAGGGGCTTCAAGCCTGGATCTTGATGATTTTGCTGGAGTGAGTTAGGATTTAATTGTCTTCAACAAAAACTAGGGCTTATGCTCCAGTAGTTCTGTTCTCTATGTGATAAAATGGGATGAGCATAAGCCAGCCCTAGGTCTCTGCCCTCAATTTTTCTCTTTCACATCAGAAGGGACTGCTGGGTTTTTGTAAGAATCACTGAGTTTTAGATCTAACACAGAACTGTGCCGCCGGAGGCTGCTGATGGTTGCTTGCAGGAAATGACGGAAAATGCTTAAAATTCCATCCAGAATCAGTTGGAGAGTTGAGATGGTAACTCAGATACACAGCTGTTTAAATGCTGTCCTTTCCCTACCCACCATTTGTTGCAAATGGTTTTTAGAGACCCTTCTACACACTGTTCACAGCTCAAGTGTACAAAGCTCAAAAAGTGTGTGTTCCCACGAGGCCCCAGCACGATCCCACTCTCCACCCTCAGCCATGCGTAAATGGCTGTTTGTCTCCTGGAACCTCCTCCAAAAGGGAAGTGTACAGGTGTTCCTATTGGGGTCACAGGCTGAAAATATTGAGAATGGCTCTCCTGAATTACGGTTATAATTTAATCCGGCACATATTATTGAGCTTCTCTCTGTGATGAAGTCAACTCTGGTGATGCAGGAACATATAGGCCCACCCAGAGACTCACAGTCTGTAAGTGCATGCAAACTGGGTTTACTCAGCTATTACTGAAGCAAAGGGAATTGTTGGCAAATGCTAAGCAATTATATGAAAGGAACAGGGAGAGAGTCCCTGGATCTACTGATCAACCTTAAGATAAAAAAGTGGGGAAACCAGACCTATGCATTCACAGGCAATGTCTGAATTGGGGTGTGCTGGAAGCTTAACATACAGAGTGAATTTGAAATACTTAGTCCCAGAAATATATATTTCATTAATCATATTGTATGATCACATATTGAAATGCTAAGTTTTGATATATTGGGTTAAATAAATTATTACAATAAAAAAGAAAATTATTGGCTAAAACCTCCCCCCATTTAAACTGCAAGCCAGCATGCTAGTGACATGAACATTTGCTACAGTTTCCACCATTGCTCACAAGTTGAAGACCCAAACCTTTAACATAGCTCACAAGGTTACACAAACGATGCCAAAGGGCAGGTTTTGTTTGATTTTGTTTCTTTAATGTCCAGTTCCTTGCAGATTGATGGTTTTATAAAAACAATAACAATTAATCATCTAAATAAGTGAAATGAAAAAAAGTCACACAAAATGCAAGCCCAACTTTATTACTAGTTTAACAAACATGAAATTACTTTTTGAAATTGCTATAAACAATTTCTACAATGCGGACTTTCCATTTTTATACTTGCCTCATCCCCAGTAGGGAAGCAAACGATTCACGGTGCACATTCCCGTCTCTGAGTGACACAGGCTGGCCCCTCCCACCTCTCCTGTCACTCTCTGCAGGCAGCCACACTGGCCTGTTTCCCTTCTTAGAATATGCCACGCCCCTTGCACTGGCAACACTCCCAACCCCTCCATGCCTAGTTAATCAGAACCATCTTTCACAACTCAAGCCATAAGCCTCTGTCTGTACCCGGACAGCCTCGCTTAGTTGGGGCCCCCGTCTCTGCTCTCACTGTACCATGTACCATGTCACACGTTTCACCATTTGGAAGAACCTGACTCCTTCACTAAGCTGTAAGCTTACAGTAATCCCAAATGCCTAGGATATACTCCATGTTCAATAAATACTTGTTTAATTAATAGATAGTTAAAATATGACTTGCGCTCACATAATTCAAACTTTCATTTTGAAACTGAGAAAACTAACCTGCAGAGAGTTTCAGTAATTTGCTTAAGAGTTCCAAGGACATATATATTCAAAACTAAGACCCAGATCTGCCTAAGTCCCACACCATTACTATTTTCCTAAACATACTAAAATTGGGTATTACCCAGACATCATAAACATTGTTTTGGATGATGAGCATTTCTAAGAGTTGAAGCCATTTCCAAAGGTATCCAGAACGTTTGCACAGATAAACAGTATTTTATTTTGTATCTATTCATTCACTTCACAGACGTTTGTTGAACGCCCGCCATGTATTGGGCATGACTTGAAACGTGAACGTGGCAGTGAATGTGGAGAAAGCCGAGGGTTTGCTGAACAGTCTCCTTCTAGTGGGACAGACAACAGTGAACACAGAAAATGCCCATAACTGGCGATAGGTCCTTGGAACAGAATTAGCACGAGATAAAGCGAAGGAGGGACTTGGAACAGAATTAGCACGAGATAAAGCGAAGGAGGGGCTGTTTGGGATGATGTCATCAGGAGGCCCGTCTGGGGAGGTGATGCTTGAGTTGAGACCGAATGTGAAAAGGGACCAAGGCATTCTGGCGGAAGGCAGAAGGCACAGCAGCTGCAAAGCTTGGAGGTGGGAATATGCCTTACGAAGTTCCACGAACAGCAAGGGGCTGGGCAGGAGGAGGTTCTGACTCCAGCATGGGCAAGAAAGTAGGAGCCAATCTTGGCTGCCTGGCCCGACGGCACTGACGTAATCTCATTTGCCTTTTCCTCTGGCTGTCAAGGAGAGCATGTGGGGTCAGATGGAAACAGGCCAGCAGCAAGGGCACCTGTTGGGGAGTCCAGGTGACGGAAGAGAGCAGGGTAGCAGCTGTGGTGGCGAGAAGTGGTGGCATTCAAGATTTAGGGACTCTGCTGATGGATTGGCTACTCCAGGTGAGGAGAAAAGAGAACTTGGGATAATTGCCAGGCTTTTTGACTTGAGTAACTGAGTGAATATTAGTGCCAAAAATAGAAATATTGGAAGACTCAGGAGGAACATTTGGAGGGTGAAGACTGGTTTTAAATCAAGAGTAAAGCCACGTGTGGAGTAAATAGCACACAGGGTAGACTACAGAGAGAAAACGGTTTCAATATGGTCCATCAGAAACCTCATGAAATTTTATCTGTGCTTATATGTTGTGGTATATTAAGTATGGGAATAAGAACATTTGGGCAGAATATTAGATAGAATAATTAAATCAAGTAATTGAAAAATTAATACTGGCATAGAATATTGGTATTATTTTTCCTTGTTTTGCCTAATATCAAGTTACTTTTTCTAAATTTAGAGGTAGTGAGTTAAAACTGTTTCTTGAAAATATGTAGCACTATTTACAAAATTATTTATTACAAGCAATGATTCTAATGTCAAAATACAAAATAATCTAACTGAATATTATGCAAATATAGCAAAAATAAAATTTTTATGCACTGGTATAGGAAAATCTTTAAGATGTATCCAGTAATAAAGGCAAAGTATACAATAATTGGTACAGTATGTTATCTCTTAGATAACATTAGAAGGGTAGGAAAATAAAAATATGTATAGCATCTGTGTTCACTTGTATGAACATAAACTCTGGAAGGACACATAAAAAACAAATCACAGTGCTTATTTATGGACAGGGCATGATGGATGGGTGAGCTAGGCAGATGGGCAATAGTGGTGTGAGGAAGATTTTCTACTAGATGCTTTTTGTTAATTTTTGGATGATAGCAATGTAACACCTATTCAAAAAATTAAATTAAGAAAAATAACATTAGGCAGAGTTTAAAGAATGACCAGAATTATTATTGAAAACACACTGTGCTGCCAATAAAAACTTTTTAAAGCAAGGCACTTCCAGTGGCCTCTGAGCAACCTCCCGGGAATGGGAAGATGAATTTCTAACGGGAACTCTTTCCTCCTTTGGACTTTGCAGTTCATACCTCTCAGATTCTGCGCACAGCCTTCCAACTTGGGTAAGAAAGAGAGCCGAAATGTCTAGAATCTAAGATGAAAGTGATAAATAAATAGTCTTATTATGTGTGCTTGATTGCTTTCTTCTTGCTTTGCCAAGTTAAGTGCTTTGCGGTACTTTTCTAAATTCATTTATTCAAAAAATATCTCTTATGTGCAACATACTGCTCTTTATCCTAAAACATAAAAATTAATGTAATTTCTGTTGACCCTCTTAATACATTCAAAGTATAAGGAGGCAAGGAAGTGCCACCCTCTTTGCAGGTGAATATATTCCCATGGTCCTGCCTGAAATGGCTCAGGGCTTCCTAAGAACAGCACATGCAGTTTTCCAATGTAGTCTAGGAGGTGAAATCCACTCGCTTTCATTGCCCTTCTAGGTCATGATAAGGATCAAATTTCACTTTTGGAAAAGCTTGTCTCTCTTCTTACAGTGAGTGTTTATCTACCATGGTAAGAATATGAAGTGAACTATTTCGGCTTTGCGTTTCGGTTTGAAAACATGCTTTCACTCATTTATTCATTTCAAAAACATCAGTCCTCTCCCGGGGCAAAGCAATGATGATAGAAGCAAGGGCCATATGAAGATGACTCTGCTTTGGACCCCGTCCCAAGAAGGTGGCATCCAGCTGGGGAGTCACGGCACACCCATAAATAACTACAGTACATGGCAGAGATGATCAGTGCCTCAGGAAAGGTTCAGATAAAGAGCTCTAAAGAGACAGGTATCAGCTGAGCTAGCAAAGCAACAAAATCTCTTCTCAAATCCCAGGCGAAGGTCACAGCTGTGGTCTAGGTCAAACCTATGCCTGATATTGAAGCCTGTGAAAACCTAGTGAGAGCAGCTTCTCAACCCAGGTTCCCAGTGTTGCAGCTGAAGGCGATCTCTTGATTATGTCTCAGTTTTGAGGTTTTTCTAAGTCTCTGAAGTATGTTGCTCACTCTGCTGCCTGAGTAGGTTTTGATATTCACTGCCGACGTGAACATGATTGCTCCTTAGTAGAAATCAATTGACTTCCATTTTGTCCTGCAAGTAAACTCCTGTTAGTCCAGCCGCATAGATGAAAAACAGCTGAAACTTCATTAAAACTGACAGCTAATGCTTTTTAAACACTTACAGTGCTTACTTTGTGAGCATTGCTTCATCTAGTCCTTACATCAGACTTACAAGTTAGACAGTTATTTCTGTGCTCCTGTGACAGATGAGAAAATGGAGACATCAGGAAGTCATCTATAGTCATGCTTCTATTAAGTGGGAGAGCTAAGAGTTCAATTTTGATCTGTGTGACGTCAGATCCATGATCGTAAGCCTTAGGCCATTGACTATCAAACTTTAGCATGCACAAAATCACTTGGAGGGGCCACTGAAACACACGTTGATAGCTTCTCCCCTAGTTTCTGATTTCATGGTTTGAGAGTGGGCCACAAGAATTTGCATTTCTAATGAGTTCCCATGTGATGCCGAAGCTGAGGGTTTGGATGCAGCTGCTGCACTTTGAGAAACGCTGCGGTATGCTACACTTCTACCAAGGGTAGTTTCCCCGGTGTTCTTGGGAGGAACTTGAACCCAATCTCACTGGATAAATATTTATGCCAATTCTCCCTTTACTGGGATAATCAAAAATTCACTTGAGGTCTTTCAACAGGCTGACTCACAGGGAATTTAAAGCAAATATCCAATATATTAAAATTCCCAATTAAATAATTCATTTTCTATGAAATGAATATGGAACTCTTTTTCATTAAGGGCAAGGCTGATCTTTCTACATGAATTATGAAGATTTTTAAATTAGTTGAATAACATTCTGATCACAGCTTATAATAGATTCAGTGAACATTTTGTCCTTCAAACAGACATATGAGAATTAAGAAAAGGGCTGGGCGCAGTGGCTCACACTTGCAATCCCAGCACTTTGGAAGGCCGGGGTGGGCAGCTCACTTGAGACCAGGAGTTCAAGACCAGCCTGGTCACCATGGTGAGACCCAGTCTCTACTGAAAATACAAAAAATTAGCCAGGCGTGGTGGCACATGTCTGTAATCCCAGCTACTGACGAGGCTGAGGTGGGAGAATCGCTTGAACCCAGCAGGCAGAGGTTGCAGTGAGCTGAGAGTGCACCACTGCCCTCCAGCCTGAGCAACAGAGCGAGACTCCTTCTCAAAAAGAAAAGAAAAGAAAAGAAAAGAAAACACTCCAATTCTAAAAGCAGCAGCGGACAATCAGGAGAAAGCTGTGTCTGGGCACATTTAAATAGAGGCAGAGTGTTTACTTACATCCTGCCGATGTCTCTCCCACAGCATCTCGTGCTTTCTCCTTCATGGCATTCACCACGCTTGAGATTATTTATGGACTATCTCTCATCTCTTCTGAATCCTGAACTCCACAAGGGTCACATCTGTCGGCCTTGTTTGCCACAGTCCCCCAGCCTGGGACAGTGCTTGGCAATATTTGTTGACTGACTGACTTACTGCTCTGTGATCCATAATCTTCCAGGCAACAAATCATAATCCCAACAGTTATAAGTCAGTCTAGTCAGCTCCAGAGAGAACTTTTTACAGAATATCCTTATGTGTTGGGGGTAGGGGTGGTGAGGAGAGAAGGGAGAATTCTGTGAATGCAGTGTGCTTTTGTGTCCCGTTCCGAAGCCGTTTCTCAAAGCGCAGCTCTACGATGCCTTCTTCCTGTTAAATGATTTCTGGGCTGAAATACAAAGAAAACACACATTGCTTGAGAGAAACTAGAGTTTAATGAGGCAAAAACTGAAAACATCTTCTGCATCCAATCCAGCTGTGTGGATATTTCCTGCCAAAAGGTGTAGGAGTTGGAGTAGTAGGGGACGCGCATGAATGCAAATGCAAAGGAACGTCTAGAGGCCCAGATGGACTGCAGGCTACATCAGGACAAGCCAGTGTCTGTGTTCTCATTGTCATGCTCCAGAGGACACAGTAGCTGTCCCTACCGTGGAACGCTCAGGGAGAGGACGCTGACTGGGTCATCTTTCGCAGATTCTTCGATAACAAGACCGTTTCTCGTGATGATACTTGGGAGGTTACAAGGTACTGGAAGAATAGTCATAAAGATCGAAAGTTCAGACATGAAGAACTTCAGGTGAACTCCAAGCAGATACTTGAGCAGAATACATTTGTGATTTAGTTCAAATGTGAGTTGCCAACCTCAGAAAGAACTGCTTGCACTGACTGATTCTTTAAGGAAAAGCCTTCATTCTGTGGCTCCTTAAGCACCTGTGTGATTTACATGATGAGGCCTGTTGTGCTGTGCTCCAGTGTGATGCTGTTGGCGAATGTGAAAAGAGATACTATTGGCTGACGCGATGCTGTTGGCTTACTGTGTCTTTTCACATTAGCCAACTGCATCACACTAGAGTCCTAAAATAATCTCATTTCTTACCAGGCCTCCCTTAAAGATATTTTTAGGACTTCATTCATTATGATACCACCATTGAGGGTACAGTGTCCCAAGAGGGAAGATTTATTTCTGGAAGAGTTCTATGTGTCTTGAGCAATTGGTTTGCTTCCTGTCTTAAAGAAACCAAAAAATTGTGTAATTGATTAGATCAATTACAAATGTAATTGATCAAACATAATGCATACCTGTTAATCTGTTATAAAATAGGTTCTTTGTTCATGTCCATCCCTTTCCCTGCTTAAAAACAGTACATGTTTTTGAAATGCTTCTGATCAAACTGCATCATAAAAGTAGATGTTTCAGATCCTCACTTAAAGCTGAGGGATGGAGGCTTAAACACAAATTTGATGTTATAAAAGGCCCAACACAACTCAATCAAGGAGAAATTGAGAAGGGAAAGAAGGAAATTTGTGTAAATTTCCCCCCAAAAAGAAAAGGATGAAGAAAGGAGAAGCCACCTGGAGGGGAGCACACTGGTTCTGGCTGGGAAGAGTGATGACAAACAGATGTAATGGAGGTTCCTTTCAGATCAGGGCTGTGGGGCTCCCTCTGTCCAGGCCATTCGGTTTTACCTCCAGAGAATGACTTTGAGAGCCGGGAGCCTGAAGGAATGCCTGCTTCTTGTTGCTTTTCTGATGGACATTTTTTCAGGTGTCTCCCTAGAGAGTTAAGAAAGGCAGCACTTATAACACTTAACTATCTTTAAAAAGTTGACCAGACACGAAGGCTCATGCCTGTAATCCCAGCACTTTAGGAGTCTGAGGCAGGCAGATCACTTGAGGTCAGGAGTTCGAGACCAGCCTGGCCAACATGGTGAAACCCCGTCTCTACTAAAAATACAAAAATTAGCTGAGCATGCTGGTACATACCTATAGTCTTAGAGACTCCAGAGGCTGAGGCAGGAGAATCACGTGAACCTGAGAGACAGAAGTTGCAGTGAGCTGAGATCATGCCACTGCACTCCAGCCTGGGCAGCAGCACGAGACTCTATCAAAAAAAAAAAAAAAAAAGCAGTTATTTGTTTGTATTTGGTTTTTTGTTGTTGTTGTTGTTGTTTTTATTTGTTTGTATTTGTTCGGTGTTTTTTTTGCTTCAAAGATAGAGTTGTGTGTGGAAGTGCCTGCTTGTATGTCCTGATCATGACCACCTGCTCAAGGCACAGCGACTGCTCACCCAGTGGCAGCCTCAGCCTATCCTATTTGCAGACAAATTGCTCAAGAGAAAAAAAAAAAAAACATTCTACTAAACTCTATTCCTGCATTCCTAAGCAGAATGGA
This sequence comes from Cheracebus regulus, assembly GCA_963574635.1. Lineage (NCBI taxonomy): Eukaryota > Metazoa > Chordata > Mammalia > Primates > Pitheciidae > Cheracebus > Cheracebus regulus. The sequence goes on along the minus strand of CAUYQU010007976.1, from coordinate 143,605 downwards.
GCCGGAGTTCCATCAAGTGTGCCTCAGTGGACCTGTGAAAGATCCCATAATCATTTGCCACAATGCAACACCGACTCCCTGACAAGGAGTGAGTCTGGGAAAGGTTTTCACAAGCCTAAAAATGATTTCTATTGGCTCATACATACTTACCAAGTACCTGGAGAGAGGCAGCTCGCTGTGGTCATGGGAAGATCTCCAGCTTCCACGTTAAGCAAACCCAGATTCAAATCCCAGCACTGCCACTTTAACTGAAGTATTATTAAAGCAAGTATTAGAAGCTACTTTGCTGGAGTGTTTAAGGATTGTTTGATCTCCCATACAAAGAGTTTAGCAGTGTCTTGTTACTTCCCTGGTCTTCCTTTTCTGTTTTACTGGTAACTGGTGTACAATCCAGGATGTACAGCTGTGAAGCCACTAGAGCAGAGAATGAGATAGTACTTGACGAAGCCCTAGAATCTGTGGAATATCCTTCCAAGTCCACAGCTGTCCTTAAGCTGGCCTGAGACATACAGTACATTGGAGAGTTGAGTAGAACTTGAGGACTCTGAAAAGAATCTCACGTTTTCATTCCATAAGAACCTTTTTCTTTTATTCGCTACTGTCTGCGGATAAGTCTCAGAAGTGTCCACAAATACACACCAACTGTAGCGTAGTGCTTATACCATGGAAAATTCATATTTGCTGCCTTGCCCAAGATAAGGGAGAGATGAGAGAAAGAGGAAAACAGGAAGAAGAAATTAATGATTCTCAGATGCCCACAATATTAACTTCCTGCACTGAGTTCTTTGGCTACAACACTGTGAAATGGTATCATGATTCCCATTTTAACAGATGAGAACAGAGGAGCTCAGCAGACTACCGCACCCAAAGACATACCGTTCTAAGTGGGTGGACTGGGACTTCAGCTTCAGCTTTTCCTCTTGGTCCAGAGAGAGGGAGAAAGGGAGATTTGCTAATGGACCACTCCAGGGACACTTGAAAAAGCTACTGCACCACAATGTCTTCAAGAACTTTGTTTTAATGTAAAGCTATCACAGTGTCTTCTAGAAGAAAGAGCGTACATTTGAAGGTCAAATGTGCCTATCCCCACATCCTGGATTTTACCATACCCACCAACGGTGTGACCTGTATAAAAATATGAACGTATCCAGATTGTGCTACGTGGAATCCGCATGCTTTTGCCCAAGGAGGAAATAGATGATGGTGGAAATGGTGAAGTGCCACAGAGTAGAACCTGGCGCTGGGAGAGGGGCAGGCTGACAACCTGGGCCCAAGTCTAGACAAACTTGCCTTCTCATCCCAGCTCTCATTAGAGGCAGTGAAACACAGCAGCTAGAAGCACAACCCCGAGGCTGGACCCTGGGCTGGGTTCCCTCTCTGCTGCTACTAGTTCTTCCCAGTTGAGCCCTCTGTGTCTCTGCTTCTGCATCTTTAAAATGGTCATAGTGAAAGCATATCCCTCAAAGAGCTGTGATTGAGGCACAGTCGTGCTCCACATAAAGACGTTTCAGTCAGCAACAGACAGGCCACATATACAACAGTGGTCCCATGAGATTCTAATGGAACTGAAAAATTCCTATCACATAGTGACATCATAGCCGTGCTAATGTCATAGCTCTGTGCATTACTTACTGCTAGTGAAGACACACCTATTGTGCTGCCAGCTGTACACATAGAGCACACACAGTTACGTACAGCACATACTTGATCATGATCATAAGCAACTATATTGCTGGCTTATATATTTACTTAACCATACATTTCATCATTATTTTAGAGTATACTTCTTCCACTTACTAAAAAAAGCTGTAAAACAGCCTCAGGCAGGTCCTTCAGGAAGGATTCCAGAAGAAGACATTTTTATCATAGAAGATGCTATATCCATGCATATTGTTGCCCTTAAGCTGCCGAGGTGGAAGAGAGTGATCTTAATGATCCTGACCCTGTGCAGGCCTGGGCTAATGAATGTGTTTGTGTCTTAGTTTTTAACAAGATTTTTAAAAGAAAAAAAAATAAAAATAAGAAAAAAGCTTCTAGAATAAGGAGACCAAGAAAATATATTTTTGTACAGCTGTACAGTGTGTTTGTATTTTAAGCTCAGTGTTATTACAAAAGGATCAAAAAGATTTATTTAGACTGGGTGTGGTGGCTTATGCCTGTAATCCCAGCGCTTTGGGAGGCCAAGGTGGGTGGATCATGTGAGTTCAGAAGTTTGAGACCAGCCTGGCCAACATGGTGAAACGCTGTCTCTATTGAAAATATGAAAATTAACCAGGAGTGGTGGCAGGCATCTGTCATCCTAGCTGCTAGGAGGCTGAGGCGGGAGAATCACTTGAACTCAGGAGGTGGAAGTTGCAGTGAGCTAAAATCCCATCACGTATTCCAGCCTCGGTGACAGAGTGAGACCCCGTCTCAAAAAAAAAAAGTCGGGGGGAGGTTAGTTAAAAAACGTGTAAAGTAAAACAGTTACAGTAAGCTAAGCTTAATTTAATTACTGAGGAAAGAAAATTATTTTGTATAAATGTAGTATAGCCTAAGGGTACGGTGTTTCTAAAGTCTACCGTAGTGTACAGTAGTGTCTCAGGCCTTCAAACTTGTTGACTCAGCCAGAGCAAATTCCAGTCCTGAAAGTTCCATTCACGGTAGGTACCCTATATAGGTGTACCATTTTTTATCTTTTAGATCATATTTTTATTGTACATATTCTATGTTTAGATATGTTTGTATACACAAATGCTTACCATTGTGTTATAATTGCCTGCAGTATTCAGTACAGTAACAGACTATACAGGTTTGGAGTTTAAGAGCAATGGGTTATACCATATCGCTTCAGTGTGCATGAGGCTATATCATCTGGGTTTTGGTAAGCACACTCTGTGGTGTCCACACAACAAAGAAATTGTTTAATAGCACATTTCTCAAACTGTATCCCTGTCATAAAGCAATGCATGGCTGTACTACCAAAATGCATATGAAGCATTTAGCACAACACCTGGTGTATTTTAGATGCCCGACAAATGATTATTACTGCTACTGCCATTGCTACTACTTCTGTTGCTAGGCTACTGTAGTTTTTCTCTCTGGACTTCAAGTATGTCTTTTGTAAAATGAGGTTGTAATTGTATCCACATCAAAGAGGCGTTCATGAGGGTCACCTGGAAGCTGTTTATAACATGCTGAATACATTTTGGTAGTTATTTTTATTAACTGGGTGCTCTGATGCCCATCCTTTCTTCAGATAAGTTTACTGTTCTGAGTAGTTTCTTCAGAAGCAGAAATGGTTATGCTCACTGTCACACACCAAATAAAGAGGTGCTTTATTCTTGGAGGCTTCAAAGTACAGAATGCATCTCACCCACAGCCGTCTTCTCCAGGGTGGCCTTTCTGAACACATTCCCTATGCCTCCTTTATTCTCATATTGTTCAGGAAATTGTTTAATTCAGAAAGCCAGAAAATGCTCTCTACCTTCCTCCAGGCACAACACATAATCACTCTGTCTTCACATAATACATCACTGCAATTTTCAACTTTTTCCAATCATCTTCAAAAATTGAGTGACTTTTCTCCACATCTCTCATCACTGAGGTAATTTGTGTCAGTTTCAATATCACTGAAACCAATGTACTAGTTCTTCCTTAAGGCATCTTTGATTATAGTTTCTTCTCTTTTACTTTATGTAATCTCTTTGCCAGCCAAGTCTCCCTAAATCTTCCGATGCAGACAAGACTGACTCAGAGCACTGCCGCACGGTAAAATTCAGAACCTCCCACCGCGGCAGCACCTCACAAGGCTTCTGTGGGTCCTGCGGATACTAACTTCTCTGGCTCTGAGCTCCTGCTTCTGCTTTATCAGAGTTTTTTGTGGATTTTTAAAAAATCATTCAACAAGTATTTGAGTGCCTCCTCTGTGTCAGGTGCTGTGCTTGGCTTCACACGTATGACTCTGAGCAAAGCATACAAAGACGTCACTTCCTTGTCTTCTTGTTCTACACTTTGTCAATCTGAGTGCAAAGCTCGGGTCAGTTTCTCAGTCACAAGCAAAAAGACTGCATCTCACAGAGGTATTCACATTATTTAATTTAATTAGATAATGTAGAGGACTTTTTTAGCCAATTTTCTTTCTTTCCTTTCTCCTTGTCCAAACTGCTACTATATCTTAATTTAAAGTAAATATAATTTTCACTATCCCTACAAGGGATTTGCAGAAAATATAAAAATGTCCCGTGGCAGAGGCATAAACTCATAACAACCTTTCTTTTAGCTACAGAGATCAAAAGGTTTGAAATTATCACTGAGGAGAACTCCATTAAATTATTAGCCAGGAGCCGTCACCATCCCTAGTCTTTGCCTTGGTTGTTGGTGGAGAGGTTTGGGAAGGAGATGGTTTTATCCTTCCGTAATGTGGCTTTGGAAGAAACCTCGAAGAGTCTTAGGCAGATATATCACCTGTCATTCCATTCACGCCTTCATTCATCCATCCAACAAGCCTTTATTTAACACCTTTGTGCCCACATGACTGTTACTGGCAACACAAAACAAAATGAGACCCAGTATCCCACTTAAAATCACAGTGTAGGCTTCAATTTGAAAAAAAAAAAAAAAAAAAAAAAAAAAAAAAAAAAGAAAAGGCACCGTGGCGCACACCTGTAATCCCAACACTTTGGGAGGCCGAGGTGGGTGGATCACCTGAGGTCAGGCCTTCAAGACCAGCCTGACCAACATGGTGAAACCCCGTCTCTACTATAAATACACACACACACACACACAAAATAGCTGGGCATGGTGGCAGGTGTTTGTAGTTGCAGCTACTCACAATGCTGAGGCAGGAGAATTGCTTGAACCCGGGAGGCGGAGGTTGTGAGATTGCACCACTGCACTCCAGCCTAGGCGACAGAATAAGACTCTGTCTCAAAAAAAAAAAAAGGTAGTGAATCTGGAAGAATACATGGAATTTACTAGGTAAAGATGACAAGAAGGGCATTCCAAGTGAAGGAAGCAGCCTCTGCAGAGACAGAGCACAGTGGCTTGCACTTATTGTGTAATGGTGAGCAGCGTAGTAGCTGGTGGGTGTCGTGCTGTGGGGGAGGAAGTGGTGGAAGAAGAGCCTCCACATCAAACAGGAAAAAGGGTTCCAAGAGTCCCCTTCCTGAAGAACACTCCGTGACACCAGGCAACTCTTAGAGTTTGGACTCTCCTCTGTGGAACTTTGGTACTCTGTAATAAGACTGACACACGAAGAGCCATGTTTGTGCCTAAGGAGATACCTGCTATCTAAAACACCAATCTCTGTTCATCAAAGAAAAGATCCAGTTGGTATATTTTTATCAGTCCTTGCTCTCACCTGTACAGTAACAAATAGCATATATAGAGAATGATGGGTGATATATCTACCTAAGACTCTTTGAGGTGCCGGCAGTTCTAAAGCATATAATTTCATCGCTCATTTTGGAAAAAGGAGAAAGAGATAAAAATGTTAACATGATATAACTTGAAAATAAAATCATCAACATTCACAGATTCTAAGTTGAAAGAAATAAGTAAAATTCCATGGTACTCCTTAAAAGAGACCTATCTGGACAATGAATTCCATAATATAAGAATCCAAGTTAAGTTCTTGCAAAAACTGTCAGTCACTTTCTTTGTTTACTGTGACATAGTGTTTGTTTTATTCTTGTAGCAAAAAGAAGCTATATACTAAAATATCCAAATGCAAGAAATACATTTCTTTTTCCAATTAAATATTATCTAAGAAAATAATCAAATTTTAATGAGGAAAATGCCAACATCTTTATTTTCACTTTTCAAAGATCAAATTCTAAGTCTAATGAGCAAATTGCTTTAAGTTCTTAATAAAAAAAAAAGAAAAAACATGTCTGTAATTTTTAAATCTTGATGACTTAAAAGCCCTACAACAGAATAGGTTAAGTTTTTACTGAAACTTAAAATCTCTTAAAATAATTTGCAATTAGATCTTTAAAGAAGTTTATTATAAATGGAAACAAAACTAGAAAATGAGTCTATGTTTTTATACCATTGAATAAATTATCCGTAGACATTTATAAGTTATACCTAAAGTAACTGCGATGGCCTAAGGAAAAAGGCAAGGAAATAAGCCTTTAAAATAACTTCCTTCTGTGACCTTGGTGGCAACATTTGAGAAAATCAGCCATTAGGTGTAAGAAATTAAAAACAAGTCTCTGTGTTTTGAAGTCTAGCAAAAGAAACATCATACAATTTTGATGAGTGAGAACATTCAAAGACATTTGGCTATTCTAATTAGCTGAAATTTTTTACCACCTCAAGACTGACTACAGGGAAGAAAGCATTTTTTCTTAGTAGCAAGCCTTTCTAACGTGTGAATGCTTCATTCTACATCACTAAGTACAATATACTAAACCTAATTTTTTCTTTGAAGGATGAAGATGTGACAGGTCTGAGGGCTATTACCCACTCATCTTTCCTTAATGGATGGTTCCTTAGATGTAGTTGTCAGAGTTGAGGCTGCATATATATTGACTGTGGACTATAACTTGGAATCTTTAGAATCCTTTAAATGAGCAGGTTTGCTTGGCTTTTTTTTTTTTTTCTAGACAGGAAATTTTTTGGAAAAAGTAATTGAGAATGTTGGTCAATCAGGTTTTTTGTCTTATGGTACTTGAGCAGGTTATATGTGACTGAAAGGAAATACTGTGATATGGTTAATGGGGGAGTGGAGATTAGAGCAATTCTAAATTTTAAACCTAAATTTTGATAGGCTGAAACCATTTAGAGCTTTCTTCAATTCAGTATTTATAGGAAGAGCTTCCGTGGAGGACCTAAAACCTCTTCTACTTTCTCAGAACCTTTTACAAGTTTAATTTAAATAAATGGCATATATTTATATGGGAATAACTAGGATCTTAAAGGATTAATTTTTTGTATATATAACATCTACCTAGAATTAGTATCAATTTCAACCTGTCTCACAGAATATCAGTGTCATGTAGTTGCTCTTATCTTTGGACCTAAAAGGCCACAGTGCATTATTTGGCAGATTGAACTGAGTTTAGGCCAAACCATTTTTAAATGTTAATTTAGTCTCTTTTGATACATATCTGAGAGTCAGAAGAAAATGCAGGGGTTAGCAGGGAGTCCATTTGTAGCAGATTGAGAAAAACTTTATAAGCAACTTGAAACCAATATTATCAAATTACTCTTCTGTCTATTAATAATGGCTTGAGACACAGAGTATGGTCGTATTTCCAGTATAGGAGATATGGAGATACAGGCAATCATGTACAAAGAATAGAAATGGTCCAATACCTTTATGCACTAAGTGGTCCACAAAAATGTTCCAGTCTTTCCAAATTGGAAACAAGATATGTGATGCCTATTTATAATTCATCGGACAAACCAGTGTACTAATTAATAGAAATATATACTTTTGAAATTGCCTGAAATATTCCAAGAGTCTTAAAGTCTTCTATTTTGAATCTTTTCTTAGACTTTGAAAGTCGAAAGTCATCTTTTTTATTGTGCTTATATAACTGTGGTTAGATTTCCTAACATGGTTCTATATTTGTCAATTCTAGAGCACATAAAACAGTCTGTGAATTCATTAGCAATCTTATGGTACGTTGGAGTTTTGCAGCTACAGTATAATGGGCCAGACCCAGCCTTGCTTTGGTTTCTGTTGTTAGGAGAAGTCCATTAACTTTTTCATTATAGTGTAGCATTATCAAGTTATTATTTCAAATTATAAATAGTCCTTTCAGATTCTATGGCCTCCCAAATACACATGGAAAATAATTTACTCAGCTAATAGCATTTTCCTGATTTATAACATTATTTGAGCATATTGAATGCTCATTTTTACATATATTACCTACTTGATCCTCAAAAAACTCTGCCATGTCAGTGAGGCAGTTATTAGTACCATTGGCACTCTCCAACTGAGAGAAAAATAAGATCTCTGGCCGAGATAACACAAGAAAGCATTGTTGTTTCTGAGTCTCATACACCTTATTTTCTAATGCCAGGTCCCACATTCTATCAACAGAAACCCTGCCTACCCTCAGCAAGCACACATCTGTAAAGCCATGTGGCCACACCCAATGGGCTAACGCATCCCTCAGTAGCTTGGGGTTGATGAGCAAATAACATAACACCCGAGAAAAGGCAGGCACTTGACAACTGTTTTCTTCTCCTTCTGTTTTGTCAGTTGAAGCAAACCTCTAAGCACAGAAATAGGGAATATAGATTATGGGACTTGCATCTAAGCACAGCCAGACATGAGCTTTGAAGTCACTGGAATTCTGTCTGGAGTGGGCTACCCGATTCTGCTCCTAGCCTAACCTCTCATCTTCACGAATGTCAATAAGTATGGTGGGGATGAGACTTGAGAGGCTTTTTTTCTTTTTAATAAGTACTTCAATGGTAGCTCTAAGAGCAAATTTCTTACATCTGTTGACATTTATAACAGGTGTTCTACATTTGAAACTAATCAGTACTGTGATTATAACCAGAAAGTTTGATAGAAAAGTGAAATGAATTTGTACATCATCTGTATACCAATAGAAATGTGAATTATACATTTATGGTGTTTAGAAAAAGAGAAACTGGCTTTATTAAAACATTCTGGCACTCCAGGGGTTCTAACTCACCTAACGTCCCCCATGGACATCATCTACGCTAATGCCTTCATAATAAGTTGAAACGGGTCAGGCTGTGTCTGACAGCAGAGACCAGGTGTAAGCCCTGCCCCAAAATACGCTACAGAGATATTAGCAAGAGCTTTCTTCAAATAAAATTTAAAGGCTATCAGTGGTACATGATTATTTTCCAAAATTTTTTAAAATTTGTTCTCTGTTTACATACATATGAACTCTATCTTTTGGCTAATGTCTATATTAACTAATGAAGCTTCTAAGTGTATATAATTTAATAAACTTTTAGTTGGAAACAGCTTCCTTGGTGCATTTACATTTAGAAATCAAAAGAAATTTGCTTTTTCACAAGAAAATTGTTTTCAAGCAGTTCCAAACTATAATTTGAGGCATGTGACTAAAACCCCTGCTTAGTGAGAGAAAGCACACCTCCACGGCACTGACTGCCACTCGAGGCACAATCTTCATCTAAACTTATTTTGGGCAACTCTCCTTGACAGTTAGGTCATGGCATGTTGTAGGTGGCCAAGGGTTCCACATTCCTCATTTTCAATACCTATGAAGTGCTTTTGAATAGACTAGAAACCTCAAGAGGAATTAGCTGAAAGGCTTAAAGTAACATTGTTAGTGAATTCTTTTTGGATCTTTCTAAACAGAGATGTAAGAGTAAAACCACTTTGTTGCCATTCATGGGTGGTGGTTCTATTGCTGTATTAGCTTACTAGGGCTTCCATAACAAAGTACCACAGATTGGTGGTTTAAGCAATAGAATTTTATTTAATGTGCTCGCATTTCTGGAGGCTGGAGGCTTGAGATCAGGGTGTCAGCAGGGTTGGTTTTCCAAGGCCTCTCCTTGGCTGTCAGTGGGTGTCTTCTCCCCATGTCTTCACATGGTCTTCCCTCTGTGACTGTCTGTGTCTTGATTTCCTTTTCTTATAAGAATACCAGTCATACTGGATTAGGACCCACTCCGATGACTTCCTTTTAACTTAATTACGTCTTTAACAACCCTGTTTCCAGACACAGCTACAGTCTTAGGCACTGGGGCCTAGTATCTATGAGATAAGAAAACATGATTTTGCAAGTACACAACTCAGCTCATAACAGTTATCAATCCCAAATCATTAGACACTGGTTTGTTATTACCTGCAGGTGGCTAGATTCAGCATCCTGGTCTGGCTCCTGATCCTTGATCTCCGTACCCTGTTACTCTCTTTTAATTTAAGTCATCTCAACATTTGTCTTTACTTATTGGCTACAGAGACTCAGACTTCCTCTTAATTTGCTCATGGATAAGACATTTTCTCCATACATTCACTATTTGCTGCTGCTTTTGCTGATATTTAGGTCTCTCTACTCTTCACATCTATTTTTCAGTTTCCTTTATTTGGTCCTCTTATGTCCCCTGTGGCTTCTAAATTCAAATTCATTACGTGTTCCCTTGTAATCGCCCAAAGAACCCAAATATCCATCAATGGTTAAATGGGTAAACTGCAGTACATTGGGATGATAGAATGCTCTGCAACAGTAAGACCAGGAGAACCATTGCCTCATAGTCCACGGATGAACACAAGCAAAAGATTGCATCTTTGCCACCTATCTCATAAACACAATTAAGCCAACAGGGCTCATGAGCTCAGCAGTCATAGTTCATAGTCAGTTAATATTTCAGCACCTACTCTGTGCCAGGCATTGTGGAAAATGCTTTCGTGTATACTATTTCATGAAATTCTGAAAAATCTATGAAGTAGACAGTAATGCTGTCCTGTTTTCCAAAGGTAAAACAGAAGCTTAGAGAGAAGAGTTTATAAAAGCCAGAACTGGGATTGAAACTCCTCTCTTCTGACTCCAGTCCGGGTGTTGGTGCCAACATGCCACGTGGCCTTCCTACTTTCTCCTCCTCTGACCACATAGGCCCCTCTGGCCCCATTAGCTGGTAATCACCTTGACCACGCCCAGCTACAAGCTGACAGTGGCTTGCAGCTTCAGGGTCTTTCTGTATTTTTCCTAACTCTTCTCCATAAGGTGAGAGACTATTATTGATCTGCTTTTAAGGAACCCAACAGCATTATGAAGAGCCAACCCACACGTTGCCAGTGACCCCCAAAGGAAAGTGGATAAGCAGAGGTGCCAGAGTTGGTTCCACAGCTTTAGAATAGGAATTCCCAAAGTCTCAGTTTCTCTCCTGGAGCTGTTTCAGGGAAGTCAGGCAGATGGAGTACCTTAGCTGCAGACCTTCTTGGCTAGTAGCTTGTAAACTTGGCCTAGTTTTGGCAGTTTTCTTAAGTTATGTCAACAAAACTGGGGCATTTGGTGACTGGAGAACAAGCTGGTAAAAACACTTGCACCTGCCAGAAAGTGAGGAAAGCCACAGAGAAGGCTACTGAATAGTCAGGCTTCAAGGCTACAATTCTGGCTCAGCAATTCGCAGTAGAATATGCCTTAAACATTCGTAACGGGGGTGAATTCCAATTCACTAGTTAACTGCCTTCCTCTGGAATAAAAATGATACAGCAGAATTCTACCCTGTGACATTTGAACAAATTTACTGTCTTAGATTCAGTAATTTAAAAACAGTATACTTAATGTACAGTTTTTTTCATCTTTTAAAAAAAGGAGGGAAGACCAGACTTGATGGCTCATGCCTGTAGTCTCAGCACACTGAGAGGCCAAGACAGGAGGATCGCTTGAGGCCAGGAGTTGGAGACCAGCCTGGACGACATAGCAAGACTCCAATTCTACAAAAAAACGTACAAATTAGCCAGACACCATGGTGCACACCTGTAGTCCTAGCTACTCAGGAGGCTGAAGCAGAAGGGTCACTTGAGTCCAAAAGTTCAAGTTAACAGTGAGCTATGATTGCGCCACTGCACTTCAGCCTGGGCAACAGAGTGAGACTCCATCTCAAAAAGAAAACAAAGGGGAAAAAGGAGAATTTAATCTCCTTGCTCCAAAATAATGACCTTCAACATTTAGTGGCCTCCAATTTGGTAAGAGGATAAAATTCTTCCTTGTGACTTGTTTTCTATTTTTTCTTAATTTGGTATGTATATTTACTAAAGGCAAGAAGTTGGGGAAATACATCTGATCTCTGATAAGTAAAAGAACTCCAGAGGTAATGAATCCAAGGGAGCATTTTCATTGTCTTGACCCTGTATTTACCTGGAGGGATTCTTATTTTATTTACTTTGGAATACTTTCCAATCATAAAATATACTGAAAAACCTGGCCTCAAGACCTCCTTCCTGCTTCCTTTCCAAAAGAGGCTGTATCTCACCTCCCTCTATGCCCAAAACACCATTGCTTCAGCATAGTCTAAGCAACTTCCTATGTTGATGATGAATGATTCTCATGCTTTACTTTCTCTTGAATGTTAAGGTGTCCATCCATTCGTGCAAGTAAGATACAAACAGTCTAGAGTTCTTATATTTGGGGAGCCAGGGCAGAATTTTTAGAAAAAGTAATTTTTATATCTTTGTATTTTAGTCATTTTCCTTTTCTTAAAAATAACACCAAGAAAGTTCCTGTTTGCAAATGATCTGAGCTATTTGACAAGGAATTGAAAAATAATCCCAGTAACCCTTTAATTGGTATTACATTTTTTGTGACATATTTCACACAATCTTCAAAGGCCTCTCAAAATATAACAAATTTGGAATTTATCATATAAAAAAATTAAACAACATATCATTCTCCATTTACTCATTAATTATGAAATATGCATTATTTATGCCCGCCTCAATATAAGGCCAAAGGCAAAAGAAAAAAATGGTTTTAAGGCAGATGTATAATAGAGAAGCTCATCCTTAGGATAAAATAATCTCTAGTAACTTAGAGACACATTCATCAGAGGAAACCTGATAGCAAAACTTTACTAATTCCAAGCCAGCGATAGATGAATGAAGATCAAGTGCAATTACCTTGACTGTTGTGGTAAGTTGCTTGCAAAACAAAAAGGATAAAGAAACCCTGGGACATGGTAAGAGTGAGATCAGGGAATGTTTAATCTTCTCAAAAGAACAAACAAATGGAAAATTGTTTGTGGACAAATGGATCTTACTAATTAAAAGTAAAGCCTCCTTTGTCCTTCAGGGCAAGATGTAAGCATCTTTACCTGGCAACATCTTATTACTTGTAATGAATTTTTATTTAGGTGCTTAAAACTATTTTATTTCCTTAAAAGTCTAATTAAAACTTTCATCTAATTCAAAATCGCCTTCTGTAAAAGTTGGCCATATACTATCTGTGATTTCAGTATGAAATAATTTGATATCCAGGACATATATTTGTTGAGTGCACCTGAGTGTTTGTGTGCCCACAGAGAATGACGCCCAACAAGGCAGAAATGGTTCAAAAGATATTTCCACAACCTTTGCTGTCACCAGGCAGTTTTATTAGTGAGACACAGCCAAGGAATTATTTACAAAATACAAGATAATAACAGGGTCCCAAGGAGGAGCTTAGCCTACAGGCACAACTCAGAAGTTTTGGGTATTAGACAGGTCTGTTCCTCAAGTGACCAACTGCATAATCAGGAGAAAAAAAAATAGCAAGAAGTACTTGGAGCCAATCAGTGACTCTGGTTATTAATGACTAATAGACTAAATTTTAACAACAACAAAAAAAAGGACATAGATTGACTCAGTTTCCTCAGAAGCACTCCTGGATGGTCAGGAGTCCACTCTGAGGCAGGCTGGGGCCTGTTTTCTGGTGGAGAGGTTACATCTTAAGAGTAACCATGGATATTACTTGCTGGTGCTCTCTGCTTCGGGTCTAAATGCTCCAGGCTTTTAGAGAGTGTGTTTTAAGAACTACAAGATGAAAGCTGCTTGTTTGAGCACATGCAATTATTGTTCGTCACTTTAAAGCATTTTTTTTTTTCAAAGACTTGTGAGTACTGTTAGGAAAGATTCCCTTAACAAAAACAGTGAGATCAGCAGCTGTAGCCAAGGGGGCTGTTAAGGCAGGAACAGCCATCATGGGCATGCAGAATGTGGAAGCAGCATCGATCACCCAAGACAGCCAGGATGGCCATGCCAGGGACAGCACAGCAGCCATCGGGACGGCACATCGACTGTTGAGGAGACGCCCCCAGCTCAGAAGGGAAAGGGCCAGTTTACCCACTTGGCACAGTGGACATAGTGCATAGGGCCCACAGTACTCTTAAGGACCCATGAAAATGATTTAACTTCACTCTCTCTTAAAATCAGAGCCCCCCAAAATGGACTATTTTGTAAAAATTAATGTGCAATATTAGATACAGTCTGGATCATTCTTGTCTTTATAACCAACGTAGCACTAGAATATGGTTTTTTTTTAAGGAAGTAGCTCATGAAGCCAAAAGTGCCTAGGGCCCATGAAAGTCATAATCTCACGCTGCTCCAATCATTCAGACCAAGGAAAGTAAGTATACATCTGGTGGCCGTGGAGTCCCAGTAATGTTCGTAATTGGAGGCTTAGAGTCAAAGACCGTGGAGATTGGTGTCCATGTCGTTCTCCCACCTGGTTCTTCCCCCACCCGATCACATTCTGGGTAAAACAAATAGTGCCAATTAACACATAACACAAACGGAAGGTACAGGAGCTACATAACAATGTAATTAGTGTAACTCTGCATTAATCCCAGAAGACTTCCTACAAAAGATGAGGGCTGAAGAAATGTGCACCTGTTTCATGGAGAAAACAATGCTGGAGGGAAAAAGAGACAGTAAGAGGGAAATACGGGGTCAGTCGGAAGTATTTCTTTTCAATGCCCTGTGTCATTATTTTAACATTTATAACATATTTAACATTATTTAACATTAATATGTTAATATTTAACATATTATAGACATCAGTTTCTTTGCTGCAACTTGACTACCCTTATGAAGGAATTGTAAATCACATTTTCCAGCTGCAAACAGATCACTGAACCAATAGTGAATTCATCGTGGACTGTAAATTCCACAGATGAATCTCTATTTAAGAAAAGCAAATTCTGTCCATGCTTCCCAATGATTTACACTAGATCTGTGCTTCTTTCAGAATGTTTAGAAACAAGGATTGACCAGTATGTCAAGATTTAGCTATTGGTACCACTTTTAAAACTTAGAAAACATTCTGTTGGGAAGGAAATAGTTAAGATAGAACCAAGATGGCCTGAACCCTAATCTGTGCTGGAGGAATTTTACAGGAGCACACATTACTGGGAAAGGACACTGTAAAATATGGCCCTCACCTTTTCCTGTGTTGGGAGTTTGAAGAAAGCATGACAATATGACACTTACTCTGACATTTAGCTCACCAAGGGAAAGCAGGTAGGTTATCCTGCTTCTGTGCATGAGAGACAAGAACAGCCATCAAAACTTAGACTTTTGCTGGGCAGTTTTTTGCAGGTGCTAATCATCCAGGGTCCAGAATTTTTTAGCATATGCAAAACTAAAGACTGTGCCAGGTTCAGTGACTCATACCTGTAATCCCAAAATTTTGGGAGGCTAAGGTGGGAAGGAAGATTGCTTGAGCCCAGGAGTTTGGGACCAGCCTAGGAAGCATAGTCTCCATCTGTTAAAAAAAAAAAATTTGTTTTAATTAGCAGAGTGTGGTGGCACATACCTGTAGTCTCAGCTACTTAGGAGGCTGAGATGGGAGGATCACTTGAACCCAGGAGGTTGAGGCTGTAGTGAACCAAGATCACACCACTGCACTCCAGCCTGGGTGACAGAGTGAGACACTGTCTCAAAAACAAACAAAAATGTGTAGATACCAGGTGTTTGTTTACATGTGTGTATATATAAAGAAATATATTCAATATATTCATACATGTAGGCTTTATGGGAGTAGGTCTATCCTTAAAACATTCAACCTAAAAAATTGTTTAATTGCTGGTATTATAAAATAAAATAAAAATTTTTTTGAATTCATAAAATATTGATTGTTCCTTTTATTTTCTTAGTTCTTTTTTTAATCAATTTTTGGCAATAGTATGTTAATTTTTATAATCAGAACAAAAAGAAGGCTATTTTAACAATTCATATGTTAGATGATTTGGGGTTGGCAGAGATGTCTAGTATTATAGTCTTTTACTATTCCCCTAATCTAAGGTATCTCAATTTCTTCTGTTTAATGTCTCTGATAAAGAAACTCTCGATAATTGTTGATAGTTTAAAAATAATGAAAATAATTTTTAAATTACGAATTCCACGATAGCAGTAATAGAATCTGCAACTAGAAAATTGCTTACCATTGGCCTGTGTAACTGGAATTGCATACTTTATTTTATGCACCACAACGGATCTCAGGAAAGTCTTAGTAAAGGTGGCATTTAATGGCATTTAGTTAGCATTTACTAAGGATTAGAGAGATGCTAAAGCTTATAAACCTACTAAGATATACAGAATAGCAAAGAAGTTTGTACATATATGAAATACTTAGGTTACTTTTCTGTGAAGATGAAAGCAGCAAAAGCATTTTGTTAGAAATGTGCTTGTGAGTGCAGTTACTGACCGTTCCAGACCAGAGAAAGGAGGAATTTCTCAGAAAATGTGTGCTGAGAGCCAGTCTGTGTGATGATAGTGAGAAGTGGCTGCTGCCCCCAATTCCAGCGAGATCATGAACCCCCGACACTTATGGTGATCAGGGAGGGCGGCCGCAAGAGGCCTGCAGAGTCCCCAAGCCACGTGCACGGACACCGGTGTGGTGGAGCTGGAGCGGGACAGCCTGGAAAGCCGGGCTGGTCCGCGTCCTGGCTCGGCCACAGAATGGCTTTGACGCTGTGGCCACATCACACCGTCTCTGGGCTTCAGTGCCCTCCACTATACGGAAGGTAACATCTACCCCACAGAGTTATCATGAGATCAGATGAATGAGACTATGCCAAACATTTGGCAGAGTGCCCCGCATGTGGTGGCTGCTCGAAATGGTTCAGCCCCTTCCCTGTGACACGGGCCCAACACGTCTCATCTGAAGACAGCCGGTGGCTCCACAGCCTGGTGTCCAGCCAGAGAGGGTCCTGTGATGTCCAGTATTGTGTATGCTGTTTCTTATGTCCTGCATTTTTGAAAGGAAAGAAGTGGACCATGATTAATTTCTTAATAAATGTTAACGGCGCTGCTAGGTGCCCTGCGTGTCATTCATTTGTGCCTGCTCTTGTAATCGAACTTAATAAAGAGATTATTCTCTAGAATTATTACTTGTTAGGAAAGCTGTCATTCTATTTCCTAAGTGAATAAACAAATGGCAGAAGAAATAAACATAACAAATAATTTTCCACAGGAAAGCTGCGAAAAAAATGTTTCCCCTTAATGCTGATACTGTTTTTCCAGTCAAAAATATTTCAAGAAATTAAACAAGGAAGTGGGAAAAAGCGATTTTGAAATATTACTTGAAATAGGCTGAAATCATTGCTGGAGGATGCCACAATATGGTAATCAACTTCTAAAATATCCCTGTTCTTTTCCATTGTTGCTGAGTGGCATAGAAGCATATACGCTTAATGATTTCGAACGTTTATAACCCGCTTATACGCTTGAATGCATATCCAGTGTATATTTTATTTTTGCTGTCTTCATGCTGTCTCCCATAATAGAGGAAAACTGACCCTTTGATGTGGTTCTATTTTGAAAACTGAGCTTGAAGTCTGAACAGTTACCTATGTATCTCACAATGTTTTAAGCTACTGCCTTCAAAAAAGAAAGGAACCTGCACAGGTATATTGTCATCAGCTCTGCAGAGCTGCTGATGAGAAAATTTGTAAAGTTTCATGAATTGCCAAGCCAGTTATCAGTCAGGGTCTGATTTCTGGAAGCATTATCCCACAAGATAAGCAGACAAGCCAGAAATGACACAGCTCGATTGTACGACACCAGGTGGAGGAGGCGTTTGGTTCAGGGAAATCTTGCATTGACACATGAGAGTATTCGCTTGGTGCAGCGGTGGCTTTAGACACTGTGTCTGGTACCATGGGGATGTCATTGTGGCACATCTTCCCGTTCTGTCCTCAGACTGCACCGCACTTGTAAGACGCTGAGGCTCGTGGGGTGTTACCTCAAGAGCCAAAGGCTGTGAAGGAAAACGTTGCTGGCAGGCACTAACATGGGTGTGTCGTGACTCTTTTCAGGTAGTAGGTGTAACCTTGAAGAAAAAGTGGCACTGTCTTCAAAAAAGTGACCTGACCCTGGCTTTGGTGGGTTTTTTCTGCAAGAAATACAAAGCACCGCATGTATTTATTGTACATCCTTTCCAGCTGACCACTGCTTTGTTCTAGAGTTCAGCATGAAAGGACTGATTTTTGTTTTGTTTTTGTTTTTGTTTTAGTGAAATGGCATGTCCCTTGCTAATTCTAGCTCTTATAGTTGCACATGTAAAAAAATATATCTCTATGTAGTTTATGGATTGGTAGCATTTCAAATAAATAATGTACAGAAAAATTGACCTGAAATTTTTTGAGATGCTTATCAATTGACATTTTTTCTTAGCCCAAGAAAAGAATCTAAATTATTATTTTATTAAATAAAATTATACCTTGTAACATGAGATTTGTTATTTTAAATATAACAGAAATTGAAATATAAGCATGCCACTTTGTTTATTGCTATATTATTAGAACTTACTGAAGCATGGAAAGAATTCTTCACAAAT
The DNA here is from genome assembly GCA_963574635.1 of Cheracebus regulus. NCBI lineage: Eukaryota > Metazoa > Chordata > Mammalia > Primates > Pitheciidae > Cheracebus > Cheracebus regulus. Next base: position 125,345 of record CAUYQU010007976.1, on the reverse strand, counting down.
GACTTTGCTCTTTTGAAAAAAGTAAGCTGCAAAAATATTTGTTATAAACCATATTAAGTCTGTAAATGAGTGTAGCTTATAAAGATGTACTAAGCTTATAGCGTGCAATGTTTCATCCCAATAATTTCTATATTTTGGTAAAATGTTAAACAAATTAATAATGCCATAATAAATATTTTCCTAGAATTCAGAATTTTTTACATCTCCATTTTAGGAAGTTCACATTGCTTCTTCATTAAAGAAGAAACCTGGAATCATTATGCACCTCAATTTGTTATGCAATGAATCAAGCTTTCCTTTATTCTTCCAGAAGTCAGTTATTCTATGAATTGTGGCCATATAAACTTTTCAGAACATATACATATATGAAAATTACTACTGATATATCTGCTGAATAAAATCTCTAGTATTTGATAGTCCATCTTGGAAATAACACATTATAATTCAATAGTGCTAGTTACAAAGTCAAAGCAAAACAAAGAAACAAATTTTCACCATTGTAAACAGATTCACACATTTAGATTTACAACACAATTATTCATATGTGTCCTTAGTATAAAATTATTTTCTTCAGGGAGACTCTACCAAGAGACCTGAGAAAATTAAAGTTTTTTGTTTTTGAAGCATTTAAGGATTATTTAATTTTTACATAGTATGACACCTTTCTAATTGGGTTGGAAAGGTAATATTTTTGGGGATGTTTCTCATTAAATCATATCTAGTCTCAAAAAATGTAATAATCTAGTAAACTCAAATAACAGAAAACCAGCCTATCCCTTTACAGTTTATAAGTCTAGTTCTTTGAGACAAATAACATAGAGATATGTATGTGTATGCATTATCTATATATGTACATATACATATGTATCTATAGATACATAGAGAGATATAGATTAGTGCCTCAGTATTAATTATCCTTTTGGCATATGTATTTATGGGGTTCTTCAGTTAAAAGACATTTCTAAAATTCTATTAAAATTATTTGGTCTCACAAACATTGAAAGTTGCAAATTTTTTTCATCAAGTTTATACCATCTCCACAAAACAGGCCTGGTGAATTCTTGCTATGTCAAGCCGCTGAAGTATTTTTAGAGATTTTACAACAGTTTTACTCTTTTTATCCCAATCCACTCAAAAATGGCAAAGATCCAGAGATCACCCAGCAAAAGCCCTCTGTGGGAGTTGGTTCCTGCTTCTAATCTCTGTCCCAAACACCTGTCAGTCAAAATATGTAAGGATTATATAGTAATAATTTATAAACAAACATAACAGGCAACCCATAGTGTTTTTAAACTGATGTTATAAAAACGTTCATGTCATGTTAATTTCCTTAAAACATACTATACATATAAAATACTATGTTAAAATTAAATGTAATATATCAGCTGTAAAGGTGAAAAGGTAGCTAACTAAAAGTTCAGTAATCTTTTTTCAGATTTTGTGTGTTTTCTCCTCAGCCAAAAGCCTCAAGATTCACTTGCAGCAGCCTACCTCTTCTTTATGTTGGATTGCTCTTTAAATATTAGAATATCTTGTAGTAAATAATAAAGATCTCTCCTGACACAAGTCATTGTTGATTTCACTGTTATAGGGAAAAGGCTCTAGGGCGGCAGATAAAGCTGTTGCCATGGTGATGAAGGAGATACCGAGGGAGGAGTCTGCAGAAGAAAAGCCCCTCCTTACTATGACATCACAGGTGGGCAGACCCATAGGATTCCTGTAGGAAGCTGACATATGTTAATATATCAAACATTGTGATTTTTAACTAGAAAAAAAAACTTTTAACTTTGAACCAATTTTTTTAAAGACAGTTTCAATGAAACAATTATACAAATACAGATGAAAACCAAAATTGCTAAAAAAAAAAAAAAAGAAAAGAAAAGAAAAATTAACCATCTAGTTATTTATTTGTGAATATTAATTTTATTACTCAACTTTAGTTAAGACAAAAGAGAAAGAAAATGTATGTGCAAGTAAAACATGTTGCTTCTTTATAAAGGAGTCTTGTTAACAACTTTGGGAAACAAAATAACAAGCTAACAGTACATTTGAACAAAAAAAAAATTCCTGTGAATAAATACAAGTTATATTGTATACATATGTCAGTTTACCAGTAGAATATCTAAATTTTCTTAAATGTTAAATATATTTATGTTGTGGCTATGCGTACTGCATATATGTCTATACATATTTATGTGGATAACTAATTTACAGGAATGGGTCAGAAGTCTCTGAGTCTCCATGCAGAAAATGGCATGCATTTGTGAACCCTCTTATACTCAGCGACCTTGAGAACAAAAGTGTCATCTCTATTATAAGCACATGAGAGCCATTTTCAGCATTTATTATAACAAATATAGAAAAAAAGTCTGCATTTATGTGCAAAGATGTTGAGACTGTAAATCCTATATGTCCTTGGGGACTTTTGAAACACCCTGTAAAATCTACATAAATATGTATAATGTACTCATCACCACTCTGTGGAATACCAGTTTTAAAATCGCAAATGAAAAGTATTTTTACTTGCATTTATCTTATAATTTAGATTAGATTGTTATTTTAAACATTTCATTTTTTCCATTCAGTTCCGATTATATGATTCAGTTCCGATTATATGAACATGCCTGGAATTCAAAAAATGTCCATTCACAGTCCTCATGAAAGGCATTTATATCAAAAGCTAAATTATGGCAACTTATTTTTAGAGTATCAGCAGATCTCATCCCCAGCTGCTGCCAACATATGTGGTTTTATTTTATTCTAAATACTATGTTGTAAGTTATGAAAATTATAACATATGACATCAAAATTAAATAATTTTTAAAGTTATTAAAGATTCCCAGGACTCTGGGATAAATTTCATGTTTTCAGTTGTCCTATCCCAAAAGAAGAGATGCTTCTTTCCTATAACACATAGTAATCGTTGGAAAGAAATTTGCTTGATATTTACCAAATTCCTCAATCTTCACTTAATATCCATAGGAAAACAGATACAGTTTTACGCTGATCTCCTGTCTGTCAGAGTTAGACGTTTGTAGACTCCTGTATCCAAAATGTTAAGTCCACACTTTCTCAGGTGAATGCTATGGGAGGTGAGAACTCCTGGACATTCTTGCTGAAGGGCAGAGCCATACAATGGTAGGTACGACCTGACCAAATTTGCAGTTGACACAATTGTACTGTGACATGTCATCTCAAAACTTCACAATCTAGGCCAGGCCCCAGTACCCAAGATTCTTTTTTCACGAAACCACGCATTGTTAAGTACATTCCGATAATCTTTTTACATGTCCAAAATTACCATTATAAACTAAGCTTGCATTTACAATTTAATGCAAAATGATATTTTTGATTTTTAATTTGGAAAAGAAATTGTGATTATTTCCATTTACTCATATTCAGAACATTTGTTTGTACCAAGTTCTTATCCCTGTCTAATGTCGCATTAACTGTTTCTGAGGTATTAGTCACAGTTTACTGCATGAAGATGATAGAATGCTTTATTTGCTGCATCATATTCTTGTTGCATACTGGCCAGCTTATGAAACAGCAAACAGGGTTCTGATTGATAAAATTTAATGCACCTGTTGTGTTGACAGTATTACAGAATTAATTCATTGACAGCTCTGATACAATCATTTCTCAGTCAAATGCAGTTTTATTAGTTGATATACTTTTTCCACTATACACAAGTGGCTTCTTCCCTGCTATGCATCAGTGGCATGCAAAACCAAAAAGAAGCAGAGTGATCAGAAAAAGTGAGTACTTCCCATGACAACCACAGCATACTGCATTCTTACTTGTTATCTTGAGTGAATGTACTAGTGTCTTGACACGTGTTTGTCCCAGTGTCTCCTGTAAAGCACCTTATAACATAGTGCTACATACGCTGAATAATTGACTCATCCTCATCACTGTATGTCAATGTCAGCTGCTCATGGGACAGATTCCAGATATGTCTGAGGATCATCATTACTCTATCAGTAATGTCATTGGGACAATTATGATACATGAAATAGAAAATAAATCATTGAAACACTGAGCTTTTATCTTATTTCATAACTTTTCACTCAACAGACTGTAAGTGTAGAATAATCCCATATTCTGGAACTTTTTTGTATTATGTGATTATTACTGTGTGTTCCTCAACTTTTAGAGGAATTAAGCCAAACATACTCCAGTGAAACAGTCTGTAGTACACCGAACAAATTGAATAAATGCAGAAGTATTGGCCAGAAGAACTGAACTCAAATTGCTGGACCACTGAGAGCTGCTCTTTTTGCTTAAAATAATTATTAATGCCATATTAAACAAACAGTATGTAAGGACTTCATAGAAGCTCAGGTTCATGCTGTCCAGTACTAACACTTAAAAACAGTTTGTAAACAAGAATATGCTGAGGAAATATTTGAAGAAGAAAATACGCGAATCAAGTCTTCGAGGAAAAAAGTTTCTCTGGGCCTGCGCTGTCCGATACAGTAGCCACGAGCCACTGAGCCTTAGGCGGCCACTCCAAGTTGAGACGTGCGGCAAGTACAAAATACACACCAGGTTTTGGAGAGTAATCAAAAACAATACACTAATAGTGTAGACTACACATTAACGATTTTTATAATGATCATATGTTAAAATGGTAACATTTTGGATTTTTAGATATATTGGCTAAATCAAATGTCTTATTTAATTTCACTTGTTTCTTTTCACTTTTTAAAAATAGCAACTAAAAAATTTTAAATCATGAGTCTCTCATCATAATTCTATTAAACAGAATATTCTATTCTAAAGGGAAATAATGTAAACAAATTCAATTTGAGAATAGAAGGGAAAGCGTGTGCCAGAAAGTTGATTATATCATAGGAAAAATGTGTTCTCTTTATGAGAATGAAATGACTTTAGTGAATACTTCTCTCTCTTGAGGAGCCTTCAGAAGTTTTGTGTTTGACTGTATCTCTCGGCTACTGTTTTAGCAAGGTATAGCCCATTTATCTTTGCCTGTAGAACACAGGATCTTAAAACTGTGTTCCAGGTCTCTTCTTGTTAAGGGACTTTTTTTTTTTCAAACCAAGCCTTTGTTTTTCTGTCATCACCGATTATACCTCAGTATTAATTTAATTTTTGTGTCTGATAAAAACAGTAATGTCCTCGAAGGGAAGAATGTTTCAAGGCTGCTACTAAATACAGCTTTGTTGGGCTTCTATTTCTAACTTAAAACAATTGCCTTAATCACATTCTCCTGCCTACCCTTTACTTTTAGCACTACCCAAGCTGTGGTCTGTTCATTTCCCTGTGAATAGACTCACATTTTCTAAGAGCCTAGCTGTCCTGTCAGGAAAATATTTGCAGCTAGTTGGTTGACATTTAGATCAAGTCAAAGAGTTGAAAGTTATCACTTGGTTATCCTTTACCAGAAGACTAATAGGAAGTGGGGGGTGGGGCAGTCCATTAGTACTGTAAGCTCAGAGGAAACGAATTCTGTCAGGCGTCAGAGTTACCATGACAGAGCTCCACACGTCTGGATTTTTTTTTTTTAAGAATCTTACAACAGTACATTTATTATCTTTGTCTTTGTGCCAATTTGTCAAATATTTTATGTTATCGAATATATTACCAATTTTACATTGGTTAAAAAGCACTTTACAATTTTATAACTTTTGCTTTAATGATTTGCTTACTTTTTTGTTTTTGTTTTTGTTTTATTGCATTTTAAGTTTTGGGGTACATGTGAAGAACATCCAAGATTGTTGCATAGGTACACACATGGTAATGATTTAGTTGTCTTATCTCTTCCATTGATTAAGTCCAGTAACTCAGTTTTGATATTAATGAATCACTCACAGTATGGTCACTATATTGACAGGCACTGAATAAATTTCTAAACTTGGATAGGACTAAGAAAACCATAAACAAGTAGTTCAATTATAAAATTATGAATGAAAGCTTATTTAACAAATGACTTTAAATTAACACTGTAATAGAGTCGGATGAAGTGGTGGGCACCTGTAGTCCCAGCTACTCAGGTGGCTAAGATGGGAGGATCACGTGAGGCCAGGGGTTTGAGACCAGCCTGGACAACATAGCAAGACCTTATCTCAAAAAAAAAAAACATATCACAAAAAATAAAGGAATTTCAAAACTCACAAAGATATTTGTGTTTCATTCACATATAAGCAAAACAATTCTAAAATTTTTCTATTATTTAAATGAGGTAAAAAGACATGCCATAATATTACAAATTTTCTAAATCAACATTACAAATATGAGATATTTATCAGCTGTTTTGAACTTAGTAGCTTCAATGTTTTCACTTTAAAAATTATTATTGAAGTACCAAATGCTTAAGTATAAAAACAGGATATTTTACTTTAAAATGATTCAAGATCATCAACCTGAAATGTGAAATGATAGCATAATGGATTATTATCCTTTACAGACAGTGTTTTATCATCTAGAATGTATTTTGCTTTAGGGTTAATTCTTAGTAATATGTTATCACAAACCTTGAGCTCTATATTTTTGAATGAAACATCTAAGCAATATATCTCTTTAAAGACAACCCAAAGATTTAAGTCACAAAACAAACAATATAAATATACACTGTAGTTTAAGTAACAAATGATATTTAAAAGCAAAACATCTTTGCATCCTATTAGTTTCTTGTAGCTTAGATTATTTAATAGTTTAATCTTAAAACATTGAAATTGAGAAATTCAAGTTGAGCTTAGGCAAATGTAGTTTCAAATAAAGTTTTAAGAGCTGAGTGGTGTATTCTGCATTTGTTCAACACAAAGAAAACACTGTATTGACATATGAAGCAATTTGGTGGTGTGGTAGCTAATATTAATCACATCAGCTGGCCAGTCTGAGTAAGTCTTAATTCAATTGAAATCATTTGATTGAATATTTGATTACAAGGAAGGTGTTGTAACGGATCAACAGTCTTTTGCATTCTGATGGACAAGAAGCCCCTACATGTAAGTTATCACCTATCTTCTTACTTTTGAACAAAAGAGTTTTCCTTTGTGTCTATGTCAGTTGACCACTTAAGGGTTTTCCCTCAAAATCTCAAGATTTGAATGTCTGATTTAAAGTCAGCAGGGAGGGAATAGGATTGTGTTGGCGTGTTGCTGGCCTCCCATTCACACTGGTCCAAGTCCTTCTTCCAAGTGTTGAATGGTACAGGGCAGGCTTAGGCCTTTATTTTAATTTTCTTCATTGGGCATTGTCTCTTGGCACTTTGACTTCTTGGTAGAAGCCTTCACATTCTTGGTAGAAGCTTTGTATTAGGAAATGTTTCCTTAGGTATCAGTAGGTCTCCAAACATTTAAAAGATGTGACTCGGAGAAAATGGGCTCAAATGTGTAGTTTAAAAACTGCAAAGAAATTGGCAAACATTTCTGAGGGCCACTGACCTCTCTGTGAATTGATCAACCCCAGTATTAAATTGAGGACACCTGTGCAATCATTGTTTTGTACAATTTGCCATTCAGTTAGACTGTATAAAATCAGTCAACATTTATTAAACTGCCACTATGGAATACAAAAAAAAAATGCTTGGATGAGATCTCTGCTCTAAAGGAAGTCACAGTCTAGGTGGCGGTTGGAGGGGAACAGATAAAACTAAGATGATGGCACTGGGCAAGACATGTGGACGTGCAGGTGCTGTAAAGAGGCACTCACTGGTTGGCACTGAAGAAGGCTCCTAGACCATTTGCCAGTTGAATGGGATCCTGAAAGAGAAATAAGAATCTGTCACCGTTAACAGAAGGTTCTTTGAATTGATCCAAATATTGAGAAGAGGAAAGAGGAAGATAAGAAATGAACATTTAAAGTGTGAATAAACTGAGACAAAGGCCTTAGCAACTAATGAAGCGGGTCATTTAAACTCAGCTATGATAATCTGTTAGGCCAAAATTGCAAACACTTCACCTCAGTTATTTTTTAAAATTTTTATTTGTATAACATCAATGTACTCATACCCAAGGGATAGAATAAGGGAAGGTCTTAAAGTTACTTTCAAACTAAAAGGAAGTCAAGAAACCTTATCCTACTAATGCATAAGGAAAGAACAAATGTTATACAATTTGGAAATTAAGTTTAAAGGGAATCCTTGGGAGATTCAGTTCAGTTGGAAATGTTCTTTTATGATCTAAAAGATTTCTTTGTTCTCAAGTCACCAAAGAAAATATCATAAACTTGTTCTAAATGAAGAGGAGGGCATGGAAATAGCTATTCTTAGCTATACAAATATAAATAAAATGGGACTTCCTATGACTAAAATAATCATTCTTAAATTCGTGCAACTGAAGATGTAATTTAAAATTGGACTGTTTTAGACAGATATTTTTACATCTTCAGTTTCTGCAAAGTCACTTTCTCATTTAATAGCCATTTACTGAACCCCTTTTAGATGTAGACATTCTATTTGAAGTTGTGAAGAATATAAATGTAAGTAAGATAGTCTCTGGCTTTAGAGCTTATAAGCAAAGATTTCCGTATCTTCATAATATCTCCTGTTTCACCTTCCATAACTCCCATCAGATCCGAAACACTTTTCGTTCCATTTCAGTTACCTTTCCATGCTATCTGTAATCTGACCTTTCACCCTTGAGCCCTGCCATCATCCTCCACATCAGCCCAAGTATTTCTCAGTAGCTAAATTGTGCTCCAGCTTGAAAAACACTGACACAGAAAGGAGTTTGTTACTCCTTCTTTGATTTGAATTTGTGGAAGAAAGCCGCAGGAGCAGCATGGTTGTAGAAGTTGGGCAGTCACAACAGTTCCATCAGTCCAAGTGTGAACTATGGTCAGAAGCAAGACAGTAGGTGTGGAAGAGACACAGACCTCCTCAGGCAGAAGAGCAGAAGGCTGGAGATGCCATGCCTTTGTCCTGGGCTCCCAAGAGTCTCTCTGAACAGCCTCTCCTTTGGTACCCTTTTATTTGTATGCCGAGTAAATCTGGGAGTGCTTGTGGTGCTTTCTCCAGAAAATTTGTCTAAAGTTGGAGTGAAAAGCCAGGCTCAAAAATAAATAAATAAATAAAATGTATTACCTATGATAAAGCAGACAAACCCAAAAGGACAGGGCCCTCATTGAATTGTGCCTTTTCCTTTGCTTTCCATTTGGATGTGAACAAAAATTTTGCTTTTAGAATTACTTTATCAAATTTAGACTATAGTTTTATTGCATTTGCAACTGAAAGCATCTGCAGAAATCTAACACCCTGGTTTTCCAAAACTATAGATAATGTAGGCCTGTTTCACTATTCCACACATATATGTACACAGAACTATGATTTAGGGATAAATTCTTAGAGTTTTTTTGTTTTGTTTTTGTTTTGTTTGTTTTTTGGTGTTTTTTTTTTTTTTCAAAGGCATTTAACTGTATCCAAAGTAAGGACACAGATGACATTTCTCAAAATTATGACTAAGAGAACTCAGTTATTCTTGCCATCTGTCAGTGAAATTAAACTTTTTTTCAAAGAAATAATGGCTCTCAGATAGTTACGACATTGTCCATACATATTCATAATTTGAAAGTCACAGTTGTACTGGTTGAGCTTAGTCTTTGTGCTTTGTACACTTTTGCCAGTGGGTAAGAGGCCGGTCATCAGAATGCACTGCTTGGTAAATGCAACCCTGTTACAATAACTTCTGTGAGTATAGGGTGGTGCCATATTTGATGGTAACCTTCATTCTCTGTGAATGCATATAACACAGAGGAATTCAGATCACACTTGACAGGCATGAGCGGGCCACAGTCTGGAGGTGAGCATTGTTTGTGAAGGTAGGACCTCATCACTGTGCTGATCACACTAGGTGAATTCATTTCATTAAGCACATAGTGGTTTAAAAAGCAAGTTCTACCAGGAAATATGCATCAATAGATAGGTCCTTTGGAAACTGTTACATATGTACAGTTTGGACAAGAACCAACTATAAATGAGATAGAGATTCCAGGACACTAATCATATTTTTAGATGAGCTCACAGAATCACTGATGTTTAGCCGTTTCATCATTTTCTAGTATATTATATTCTACACCAGTGCTTTCCACTACATTTCCATATAATCAAATTGACTTGTATGCCAGAAAGTATTGCAAATCATTCCTAAACTCAAATAGACCATAGCATCTACAAAAATTCAAATACATTTTATTCCAGAAACATAGGAGGCTCATAGTCCCTCAACATTTAAAAATACTTTAATATAAATAGAATGGGGGATACCCAGCAATGTTCAAATTCAGAAAAAAATAAAAAGCACTAGGACTCAGAGTTTTACTCATGGGTTAAAGCAGCATCCTAAAATAAAAGATTAATACCAGAAGAGGCCTTGGATAATTTGATTCCTAGCAAAATCTGTGATGTTTTACACATAAGCAACACCAAAGCTTACAATAGTTGAAGAAAGGTCTATCGCTGTAACTTGAACATTAAAAGAAGAAAAGCATTCTCAAAGCCCATCCCTCAATAACATCAATATGTATAAAAATCGAGTTACCAACTCTGTGCCAGAATCGTCAACTCTAATGGACATCTGTGATTCACGCATGTTTAAATGAGATTTAGCCATGTTTAAATAGCATGCGTATGTTAGAGGACCAGATGAGTCTCTTGGCTTCCAGCCTCCAAATGACCACTAAATGCTTCCATATTGCCCTCTCAGCAATGAAAGAGTTGCACTTTCTCTCCCATATTGACCGTTACTCAGGTCCCTTGCCACCTTCCATCAGCTCTAAACTGATATCACTGACACTGTGCCAAAGATACAATGTAGTGAAAGTGAGTAGAGTGATATAAAATATTTTTATTTGGTAACACTCCAAAGCACTCCATTTGTTATTTTATGCCTCAAAATGCAACTTAACAAATAAGGTCTCGGCATAGTGGCTCACACCTGTCATCTCAACACTTCGGGAGGTTGAGGTGGGAGAATCACTTGAGCCCAGGAGTTCAAGACCAGCCTAGGCAAGATGGTGAGACCTCATCTCTACAAAAATAAATTAAAACTTAAAAAAATTAACCAGGCACGGTGGTGCACACCTGTATTCCCAGCTATTTACGAGACTGAGATGGGAGGATAACATCAACCCAGGAGTTAGAGGATGCAGTGAGTTATGATCATGCCACTGCACTCCAGCCTGGGTGACAGAGAGACATCCTGTCCCTGTATAAAATAAGTAAATAAATAATTTTAAGAAACTGAAAATTACAAGGTGTATCTTAAGCAAAAAACTAGATGATTATGCCTATTTTAAGAAAGGCAAATATAAAAACTCCCAAAAAAAACAAAGGCAGTTAATTTAGGTATCAGCCACCTGAGTATCAAAAGTGTGTTTTCTCCCTTAACCACAGAAACATCCTCGAGCAAGACGGAATTCAAAGAGGTGCAGAATAACTGAAAGGAAATAGTGGTTGGCACTGATAATTAGAGACCCACTAAAAAATCAAACTGCAAGATTGCTGAAATTAGGGAATAAACTGATGTGAAAATATGATTGAATTTACTGAGATCTATTTTACAAATAGAGTTTCACAAACCTATCTACTAGATACCTGTACAGTTAATATAACAGTATTTTCTACTCTCCCAAGATAATATGTGTTATGCGATACAAATGCATTCCAAGGAAATGTGGAGGGTGTGTTTTTAGGTGACTTGAGCTTTTTAAGAGAGCGAGAAGAGGCAGGCACTTAGCCACACACGCTGCTCGTGTGTTTGCACTCTCCACATCAACACTGACTGAGCAGTGCTAACCAGGACACGTCCCCTTGAGTCTGAAGCCACTGCTCCAGGTCTCAGTATGAGCTTGTTCAGGTGAGGAGTGGGCTTGGGCCTTAGCAGCTATGATTCAATAGGTGTCATTTTCTACGTATTGAAATTAGAGGATAAGTCTATTTTAGGAGGGGGAAGACAGCTTGAGCTTTAAACATTGAAGTTGGCTGCATCAGAAATATGTTGACAGTGCTAAAAGGCTCATTCCCCGCCTCTTGGTACTTTTTTCTTTCTTGCCCCCACCCCATGATTTATTTATGTATTTATTTTTGGTAGGCTTGCTACTCTCCTTTTGTTGCAAGGCTGCATTTTAATTCCTCTGGCTCTAGCAGCTTCACAAAGCCTTTTGACACTGTGTTCATCTGTCCTCAGCTGGTGAATGAGCCGCAGGAAAGCAGGCCCCTCCTGAGCCCCTCCATCGACGACTTTCTCTGTGAAACCAAATCGGAAGCAGCAGCAAGGCCAGTAACATCCAATACCGCTGGTAATTGTTTCGCTTTTAACTGTTCCTCAAGTAGAGTTAATTTTAACTATAGTAAAATGCACATTTTTTCCATAATACCTTTTAAGTGGGGAATAATGTTTGCAACCAAATGAAACTTTATAATGTATACTATTTAGCATAAACCAATACATCACAGAAATTGCAATGCATATTACCCAACCAATTTTGCTCAACATAAGTATACCACTATTAGCAATGAATCGTGTTTTCATGTACACGTTCATATTTAACGTATTTATGTCTAAAGTCGCATCACATTGGAAAAATCTTTAAAACAAAAACATCTATTTCAGAGTCAGGCTTTTCAAGTTCTGGCTGATGGTCCAATTATTTCTGGACATATTTTTATAGCAGAAGTCCAGCAAATAAAAACGTGGCCATCTTTTCAAGTGGATTTAAATGACAAAATATCCTACAGCCTTGGGATCACACAGGGCCAGTTTCATTTTCTGTCATATGATGTGTTACTTGCTCCCCCTTACAACAATTTATTGGAACGTTCTCCTGAAATTAAACATTCTCAAATAGTAAGCCACCCCTGCTCAGTGCCTGTGACACACAGGAATAGGCACTCAGTAAGTATTAATCCAATGAGTACAGGACGCCAGTGGTATAAATACACTTCCCTTGCAGAGGCACTCTTCCAGCAGTGATTTCATTCGGTCAGCATTCACAAAGTCATGCCATTCAAATAAGAATGAAAAAATGAAGTTCAGAATCAAAGAACAAAGGTTATGTTGGATGTGCAGAGCGGAATTTAATGGAAAAGGAAAAGGATAGTCACATACTGTCTGTTAAATTCATTCCATTTTGTCATCTTGGCCTCAGATTGTGGTTGGCTTGCATAGTTTCGTTATATTTCTAGCGAATAAAATCACAGGAGAAGGAAATCATGATTTTTCCAAAATGCCAAGAATTACAAGATGAGTAACTAGCATGAGATAGAGGCTCCTTATGTGAAGTCATAGTTTACAGTTTCTGGGTTCAAACTCCACGAATGCAAACCCCAGCTCTGTATCCAGTGGGCGTATGGCTTCACCACGCCTCAGTTTCGTCATCTGCTTAATGATAGTAAGATCTGCATCTCATAAGTTCGTTGGAAAGATTCAAGGAAGCACTCCGTGAAAAAGCTTAACTCCATGTAAACTCTTAACTGGTGTAACCATTTCTGTTAGATTAGGTGAGAACAGCATGTGTTCCCTACACTTTCATTTTCCCTATCACATGACAGCATTTTCTAAATTCAGCTATCACTTTCCATAATCAAAAAATTAAATGGCACTTGGTAAATTCTAGGTAGGAAATTAAACAAGTTCAGTTACTATCAGATCAGATTCATCCCCTGATCTACAAAACTGAAGCTCGCCCCTTTAAAACTCAAGAATACCCAGAAGGATACAAAGAACCTTGTGTGTCTTATTGCAGATGAATCCCTGAGAATTATATGCACTGAGAATTTCCTCTTCATGCTCAAATTCTCACTGATGGGAAATCTAAGTCACTTAGAAAGGACCCACTCTGAGAGAGCAATGTAAGATTTGATTCAAAAGCTGCTTTTCAGCTTGATTTTTCTAACATAGAGAGATCTGTGAAATAATGGAGGAAAAAAATTCAAACGAATATGTAATTTCTCACACTCCCAATATCCACAACATTGCCCTCCATATTAGTCCTGGGGCTGCCATGACAAAATACCAGCCACAGAGCTGATGCAACCACAGAAACCTACCGTCTCGGTGCTGAGGGCTGGAAGCCCAAGAGCATGCTTCCAGCCTGGCCACGTGCCCCGGGAACATGCTGAGTGAGGCTCTGTTCCCGGCCTCTCTTCTGATTCCTGGTACTGCCTTGGTTGATGACAGCGCAACTCCAATATTTACATGGTGTTTTCTCTGTGTGTGTGTCTCCCAGTGTGCAGGTCTGTCTGTGTCCAAATTTCCCCTTTTTATGAGGACACCAGTCTGATTAAAGTAGGAGCCTGCCTGATTCTAATATGACCTCATGTTTAATTTTATCTCGAATGACCCTATTTCCAAATAAGGTAGTATTCTGAGTACTGGGTGTTAGGACTTCTACATAAACCACTCAACCCAAAACACTCTCCAGCATAGGGGGTCTGGAAAAATAGTGTTCTGAGAGTGGGGATTTTTTCCTTACCTTCATTATTCGGTGCACCTGGTTCACACAGATTTTTATCCTGAAGAAAGACTCTTGTTTGATAGTGTGCTTTTAATCTTAAGAGTATATCTCAAGGCAAAAATATATTTTTTTAATTCCTAAGAAATCTAGTTTTTATATAAATCAATACAAAATAAAAAATGTAGGAATTATTTACCTTTTTCAGAGGTCAGATGATTTTTTCTCTATAAACCCTGAAAGAACATATCTTTTGCCTCATAGAAGTGCTAAATTATAATTTTTTCCACCTAATTCAATTAGATTATCTGAAAAACAAAAGTTTTTGAGAGTGCCAACTATTTGAATCACGCCTCAGACTATTCACACTGCCAAATAATTAGAAGCCAAGCAAACAAATGAATTAAAGCCTTATCAGTAAGGTCAGCACACTGCCTTACAGTTCAGATAAAGTCTAGAGAGGACTGTTTAAGAACCCGGACTATGGAGAGATGAGGCCTGTATCCTGTGTTTGAATCCTGGTATGAACATTGACATACCAGTTATATAACAATCACCACAAATTTAATGCTTAAAACCACACAAATCTATCATCCCAAGATCAAGACCTCAACAGAGCGACATTACTTCTGGAGGCTCCAGGACAGAGTTCATTGCCTTGCCTTTTCCAGCCTCTGGAGGGCACCTACAGTTTGGTGGCTTGTGACTCCTTCCTCCGTCTTCAAAACCAGCAGCTCCGTCTTGCTCTCTCTCACACACACCTCAGTCTCCATCCTCATAGCTCCTTCTCTGGCTCCGACCCCCCAGCTGCATTTTATAAGAACTCCCATGATGACATAGGACCCACAGGGGTCATCCAGATTAATCTTCCAGTCTCCAGATACCTAATTACATCTGCAGAGTCCCTTTGCCATGTGACATGTCAAGGTGAATATTCACAGGTCCTGGGGATTCGAACGTGGGCATTTGAGAGGGCAACATCTTTCTACCACACCAGCTGTGTGACTTTGGACAAGTTACTTAATATTGCCAAGCCTCAGGTTTCTCCTATGTGAAATTAGAATCCCTTTTTCACAGGAACGTTATGTAGACTAAACAAGGAAACATTCGTAAGCACTTTCACCATATCGTATATTTTCAGTATGTAGTTTTTGCAATCATTTACAACATCATATGTCTACAGTTTGCTTCAGGCATGAATGCTTTCAGTAGTCTTCTGGTAGCAATAGATATTTATTTGCATCGTGACTACGCTTATAGTGCTGTTCCAAGAACTTTAGATAAGCACTTCGTCCAATATTTCACCCTGTAAAGTAGTTTTATTCTTATTTTAGGTGGGCAGAAGCTGAGGCTCAGAGAGACTAAGTAGCTTGCCCACCACACAGCTGGTGCGTGGCGAGGTAGGCATTTGAACGCAGGCAGTCTTTACCACTGTTCCAGGCAGCCTTATTTTATGCGCTGTACACACATAACATCAAGACACCAAAATAGATTCGTTGAACTGAAGTGAAGGAGGCAGGGCAAGGTGCTACGAGGGTGGCTGGCAAAACGTAGCCTGCTCAGAAGCAACTGAGCTGGAATTCCCCGGCTAGAGCAGATAGAAGTGATGTCAGTGACAGCCCTTGGGCAGTGGGATCCCACAGCCTATGAAGCTGTGATGGTGACTAACGGGTCCATGAGAAAAGGCTGCATATGTGAAAACAAGATTGCAGCCATTAGGTATGTTATTGGGTTACACTAACATATGCATACACACACACGTGCACACACATGCACACACACACACGTGCACACACATGCACACATACACGTGTACATGCACATGTGCACACATACATGCACACGTGTACACATGCACACACCTACACATACGTATGCACGTGCGCACATACAAATACACACGCACACATGCACTTTTCACATTCACTATAAAGAGATTATCCTTTGTGCTCTTTTTTTTGAGAGACAGGCCTTACTCTGTCACTCAGGCTGGCTCAAACTTCTGGGCTCAAGCAGTCCTCCCACCTAGCCTCCTGAGCAGCTGAGACTACAGACGACAGCCATCATGCTTGGCTATTTATTTTTTATTTTCTTAATTGTTTTGTAGTGACTGAATCTTGTTATATTGCCTAGGCTGGTCTCAAACTCCTGGCTTCAAGCGATCCTCCTGCCTTGGCCTCCCAAAGCACTGGGGTTCAAAACATGAGCTGCCACACACACACGTTGGTGCTGTTAATTGAAGCACATAAATATTGAAACCCAAACCTTCACATGCCTGAAGAATCTTCACAATAGGACTTTAAAATCAGCAGAGCAGACACTGCCCTTCCATACCAAGGCATGCTGTCTTTGAAGCATGTGTGGAGCCATAAGATTCTGGTTTTTAAATCTTAACTAAAGGACACACACCTGCTAAAAGGGCAGCACCCACCCTTCTCTGCTTTTGAAAGTGTACTCTGCAGGGACTTTCCCAGCTTCAGAGCTTGCCATTCGACCTCCAAGCCACCTCCTTCATCATCTGGCTAACCAGTTAGGCCTTTTATATGTGCCAAGCATTTGTTTCACATTTGCAAGGAAAAGAGCAAAGAGGCAAAGAGCTCAGAACAAACGCAGGAAGTGGCCAGGACACTTTGGAGGCGGAGGGAACCTTATGAGCCAAGTTTGAATGTGCCATTCGCCCTTTGAGTAGTTCATTGATTCTGAGTGGTGAGAAGCAGACGTGGAATTAAATCAGTACTCGCCCGTTGCTATTCCATTACAAACGTACTTCCTATGTTCGAGTGGACAGTTCCTTTATAATTTGCTCCTAAAAGTCTAGGAGCAAGTGACTAACTCTTAATTGTTTGTACGATTAGTAAAAAGATATATATGGCGTTCCATAGGCTGTCATCCATTTCCTTTCCTCTTATATAGGGACATCACCTTGTGCCTAGACTCCTTGCCAGCATAATAGTGGTCTGGAAATTTCTATGGGAATACTCGGGATGTAAAGCGTGAGGCCTTCTAGCCTGTTCTGGCTGTCTGCCATGCTTCCATTTGAGACGTCAAGCCAGGCAGCCTCGTTCTGAACGCCACTTCTTCCCTCCGCGCTGAAGTCCTTCTAGCCACAGAGCGGTCTTGGTACCTCAGAGCATCTTAGCTTTGGAAAGTGCTTCCCATTGCCTCAGGAAGATTCTGTTGAGATAAGCTGGCACTTTCAGGCCATTTTATGATAAATTTACTTCATAGGATCCTCTGTAGAACCAAGATCTTGTCTCATCTCCAGTTTTATTCCCAGTAGCATTTTCTTTCTGTCAGGGTGCGGATCTGATTCTTGACTCAAATAAAAAGAAACAGAGAAAACAGGAGGACATCACAACCGTAGCAGCAGCAACTAAAAGGATAGAAAAACATCACAAATTGGCCACCGAGGAATGGAAGTCACATTTATTGAGTACCTATTGTATGTCTGGCGATTTACATGCATTAGATCATTTAATCTTCACCTTATACCTAAAAGACAATTAATTCCCCATTTTCAAATGAGGAAACTGAAACTCAGAGAGGTCAGGAAACTGACTTCATGCCACACAGCTGAGCGGTGACAGGGACAGCAGTGCTGTTTCCACTTCACCAACAGCATCCAAGCACTGTGACTTGGAATTGGAACCAGAAAACAAGATTATTAAGAGTGAAGTTTGACACACCGTCCTAAAGATCCCGAAGGAAGGCTTAGCTCATGAAGCAGTGCAGTACGAAAGAAATCCCGGTTGTGCGTTCAGTGGAATCCTGCCCCTGCCTTTGAGTACAAGTGAGAAGCAGACAGAAGAGTATTGAGACTTCAGCAAAAACCCATTCCCCACCTAGAGAAAAAGCCTGGAGATGAAAGAGGAGTGGCGCGGTTACTGTTGTGGACTGCCACGGAGGCTTAATGCAAGTAGTGTGCTTTGTCTTTCTGTGGCTTTCCTAAGTGAGCTGCGTGCAGAGATTCCACGCCAGGAAGCCACCAGTGTGGCTCAGAAGCTAGTCTCTCCAGGGCAGTACCAGGGCCAGGGGAACGGCAGGTACTGTGGAGAGGCAGACCTGCAAGGACCTCGAATTTGAATTTCCTGTCCTCACAATGAGCTAGTCAGACACTGGTTGTGAGCACTGTAAAAGAAAGAGGCAGCGAAGGCCATAAATCTTGCTTTTTAAATTCTCAACTCCCTAATTTGCATTTGAACAAGTTATTATTTCTGCTTTCATTAGAGTGTTTAATGCAATGTAATCAACCTGCTAGGAAGTAAAAGTGTAACAGTTTTATAGTTTGTTACATTGAAATTGAAATTTGCATACTCAACAGCAAAGGTGTTAACGTGTGTACCTGTTCATCGACTGTGGAGTATAAAATACCTCCCTTGTGGGAACCCAAACAGGATGCCATTTTCTGATTAAACTGCTTAATTAAATAAAAGATGATTAACAGCACTGCCTTACATCCCATATACTTTATTGTTTAAAATTAAAACACAAAGACATTCAAAAGCTTCACTAAATCTCTGAATATGATAGATTGACTCCTTTCTGGGAAATTGCAATCTAAAATAACCTTCATATAAATAAAGCAAAGCAGTAAAGTAAATAGCACCTGAACTCAGATTCAGTTTTATCATTTTAATGTCATTCAAAGCTTCATCACTGCTGAGGCTGGTCTAAGTCCTTTCTTACTGATTTGTGCTACACCAAATATAAGAATAGATGCAACGAACATCCCAGTCTAACAAGCTGTCTTTATAAATCAGCAGTGAGCTGATGTAATTTTATTCTAACCTATCCTACAAACACAAAATCTTTCTGTACCCAACTGAAACCTATTTTAAAAAATAACTTCAGGCCGGGCACAGTGGCTCATGCCTGTAATCCCAGCACTTTGGGAGGCCAAGGCAGGTGGATCACAAGGTCAGGAGATCGATACCATCCTGGCCAACATGGTGAAACCCCATCTCTACTAAAAACACAAAAACTAGCCACGCGTGGTGGCACATGCCTCTAATCGCTGAGGCAGGAGAATTGCTTGAACCCGGGAGGGGGAGGTTGCAGTGATCCAGCCTGGTGACAGAGCAAGACTCCATCTCAAATAATCATAATAATAAGTTAAGTTCAGAGTAATAAATGGGCTCATCTTAACCTCTTCCATTTCTGATAGTATTGACCACTGGCTTAGATCTCCTCGACCTGAGTGAACCAGTCTCTCAGACCCAAACCAAAGCCAAGAAGTCAGAGCCTTCATCAAAAACCTCATCCCTCAAGAAAAAGGCCGATGTATCTGACCTCATCGGCACGGACGCTGAGCAGAGAGGCCAGCCTCTCAGAGCCCCGGAGACTTCATCCTTAGACTTAGGTAAGACAGCCGCTTGTGGCTGTGAATGCTCTACCTTGCTCTCCTGGCATGGATATGAGAGAAAGTTCCACCAGTGGCATTGAACGGGAACAAAGGGCTAGACAAGGGTCTTCCATGGTGGAAACGGGGCAGGACCTGGCTTCTTTTGGGCTTGAGTTGTATAGCAATTGGGAGCTCAACTTTGCATAACTGGTTGATTCATTTGTTTATTCAACCCACAAATACTGAGTTATTGATAGGTACTGGGTGCCAGGCTAGGCACTAACATTACAAATAAAGATAAAACGTGCATCTTGCTCTTTAGGAGCACTCGGTCTAGGATGAGGAAGAGGGACTTGTGAGTAAACAACTCTAATGCAAAGCCCAAGGTCAGCAGATGAAACGGTATATAACAAACGTGTGTGGGAATATGTGCATTACAATAATAACAGCTACCATTTGATGGTGGGTTACAATGCCTAAGGAACCACACTACATTACTGACATATATTATCTCATTAAATTATCCTTTGAAATATGTGAGGAACCAGGTTTCACAATTTTCACAAGTTTTCCACCATATTCTACCTCCTCTGAGAAAAGACAGCTGAATTCTCAGCTCCTGGAACCAGACACATTAAGCTCTCCTTTCTCAAGAAAAAGAACAATGACAGGTATTTTAGAAAGCCTAGGGGAACATGAATCTTCCCTGGCTGTGACTGACTGCTGTGTGTGTGTGTATATATGTGAGGGGAGGTGAATATTGTTTATACATTCACAAGGAGATCATAGTCATAGCTTCTTCATAAGGCTGTGAAGGATAAATGAGATCTATATGTGACATCGCTTATTACCATGATATGTACATGTTAAATTGTCATCATTAATTTATTCGTTTGTTCAGTAGACATTTCTCTGTGTCTACCATATTTCCAGCACACACTATGCACTAGGAATACAAAGATAAATAATATAAGCTCTCTGTGCCTTAGCAGTTTACAGTCTAGTGGGGAGATAGAAAAATGATTAAATTATTATAATAAGATATTAACTATATGCTGCAATGAAGGAAAACCCAGATCAGTTACTGCTACATGAGCCTCCTCATCATGCCATTGCACCAGCCAGTGGGAGAAGGTGTCTTACAAGAGGCACTGTGTGAGCTGGGGCTTGAGGAATGCATAGGAGTTGGCCAGATTCAGGACAGATCAGGAGAGAGGTGGGGAGAACGGGAAGGGCATCCCTGGGGCAGAAAGGAAAGGGGTTCACACACAGATAAACACAGAAAGATGTCTTTTTAAGTAGATATACGTATTTCAGTGGTACTCAAGGATGGCAGAATAGCGAGAGAAAAAGTTTGAGAGTCCCCAGTGGTGAGATAATGGGAATTCTTGGATGCCATACCCTTAAGATTGGGGGAGGAGGGAAGATGTTTGAAGGGTTCTGTTAAGAGGAATGACAGCAGCAGTTTCTATTTTAGAACGAATCTGTCTCTGGTGGATGCATGGATGAGGAATCGGGCAGGGAGACCACTGCAGAGATCCGACAGGGACAAGGGGGATAATGAGAGAGACACAGCTTCCAAGAAATATAAAAACAAGACTTGGAAACTAAGATAATACGTGTATGTGAGCCAGTGGGGACGTGTAGAATGTGCCAAGCTCCCTGCCGGGAGATAGAGGAGGAGCAAGAGTGAACTGTTGAGTCCAACTTTGAACCTGCTGCATGAGGAAGCAATGGGACCGCTCAGTGGATACCTCCAACAGACTGTTAAGTATATAATTCCAGAACTGGAGAAAAAGAGTGGAGTAGGAAATGGAGCTTTGTAAATCAGAAGCCTGTGTACGAATGGATATGGGAACCTGGGTGTAGATGAGCTCTTCTGGGGATAGATTGTAAAAAACAGAAAGAGAACCAAGCGCTTGTTCAGATGAGTGGCATACACAGGAACCCTCCTCCCCTGCCCTCTTTGAGGTCTGTCTTTGGAGGGAAATTTTATAGCTGTCTCTACTATTTCCTCACCATCTAGGTTTATTCAGTTGTACAAGTAAGTTAATAACATTTATACATTTACATAAGAATATATTAATACATCGATTGGGTGCAGTGACTCACATCTATCATCTCAGCACTTTGGGAGGCTGAGCAGAGGGATTGCTTGAGGCCAGGAGTTTGAGACCAGCTTTGACAACATAGTGAGACCTCATCTCTGCAAAAATTTGAAAATTAGCCTGGCATAGCGACATAAGCCTGTAGTCCCAGCTACTTGGGAGGCTGAGGCAAGAGGATCACTTAAGCCCAAAAGATTGAGGCTACAGTGAGCAGTGATTGCACCATGGCACTCCAGCCTGGGCAAGAGAGATGTTGTCTTAAAAAGTATTATATTAATATATTACAGTGTAACACAGTAAACATGCAGACGAAGAGCATTTATTTCTCTGCTTCTGAAAAAAAAATGTCCTTGAAGAAGTTGTACAAGTACTTAGTTGAAAAGCACCTTTAAGAATAGCAGTGTTACTCACAATAGTGAAAAGGTGGAAACAGCTGAAACCCATCATGAGATAAGTGGGTAAACAAAATGTATATACATACGAGTAACCTATTCAACCTTGGAAAGGAATAGCTTACACGCTACAGCATGGATGAACCTTGAAGATATCGTGCTGAGTGAAGTAAACTGGGCACAAAATGACAAATACAGGCTGAGCATCCCTCATTCAAAAATCTGAAGTCCTCCAAAATCTGTAAGTGGAAAATTCCACCCCTGACTTCATGTGACAGTCAGAACTCTGTTTCATGCATAAGAGTATTTAAAATACTGCATAGTTACCTTCAGGCTATACATGTAAGGTGTATGTGAAACATAAGTGAATTTCACGTTTAAATTTGAGTCCCAGTCCCAAAATATCTCATTATGTCATAGCCAAATATTTCAAAAACTGAGAAAAAAATCCCAAATTCGAAACACTCCTGGTCCCAAACATTTTGCATAAGGAAGAATAGACCTGGATTGTATGATTCCACGTGTATGAGGCACCTACAACAGTCAAGTTCATAGGGACAGAAAGTAGAATACATTTTACCAGGGTTTGTGGGGGAGGGGGAATGAGGAGTTAGCGTTTCATGAGTAAAGAGTTTCAGTTTGAAATGATGAGAACTGGAGATGAATAGTGGTGATGCTTACACAGCAGTGTGAATGTACTAATGCTACTGAATTGTACACTAAAATTTGGTTTCAATGGTCAATTTGTTATGTACATTTTACCACAGTTTTTAAAAAGAAGGGAAAAAAAGACCTTAGAGAACATCAACTGCAAACCTATCTTTGTGTGTGTGTGTGTGAATGGGTTTTGCTCTTTCACCCAGGCTGGAGTGCAATGATGCATTCTGGGCTCACGGCAACCTCCACCTCCCAGGATCAAGCAGTTCTCTGGCTCCAGCCTCCCAAGTAGCTGGATTACAGGCATGCGCCACCATACCCTGCTAATTTTTTTGTATTTAGTAGAGATGGGTTTCACCATGTTGGCCAGGCTGGTCTCAAACTCCTGACCTCAGGTGATCCACCCGCCTCCACCTCTCAGTGTGCTGGGATTAAAGGCGTGAGCCACCGTACCTGGCCCAATCTTTTCATAAACTAAAAAGCTGAACCCCAAGATTGTTTCAGTGGTTTATTCACAGCCTCACACCTGTTAATGAGAGAGAATCTAGCCAGAATTTTACCTATAAGAACGAAGCTGCAGGGATGAAATGGTTCCAGCACTCCCTCAGCTGCCCTCACTGCCTCCGTTCCCTCCCCCATTATAAACTCCCTCTTTTGGTGGAAAATTACATGCTTTATTCAAAAGCTGTGAACGTGTCCTGGTTTATTCCCACCTCCTTTTAACATTGAAGCTCATCTCTTTAAACAGAATTTCTTTCTGGAATCATGCTAGAAACGCCCCCGAAGCCCCCACTTTAGCCAGAGACTGCTAGGGTAGTACTCCAGATGCGTGTTCTACACCAGATCACACAGGCCCATATGCAAGATTCAGAATGCACACAGCTTCAGAAATAAATTCAGTTAAACAACTTGGTTGCTTTAACTGTAAAAGCAGTGCAATTTATCTTAATAGAAGATTTCTATTTAGCTGTACAAGTTTTAATTTTTATGCAACATTGAAAAGATAAGGGTTGATCTTGCGGCTTGAGAACATCGGTTGAATGAAGCTCACTTGGATAAGATTTTTCTATCTTAATTCATCTCTCTTTTCTCTGCACCACACGATCTCCCGCCTGCCTCACCCCCTTCCTCTGTGCTTACTAGACATTCAAACACAACTGGAAAAGTGGGATGATGTGAAGTTTCACGGAGATCGAAACAGCAAGGGACATCCAATGGCAGAGAGAAAATCGTGCTCATCTAGAACTGGATCAAAAGAGCTCTTATGGTAAGGTTCTTCGATGCCAAAAAATGCCCATTTATGTATCAGCTTTCTGACTGGCACTGAAATAACCAATGAGTTACGTCAATGCAAATACTTGGAGTCACATGTAACCTCTATATAACAACGCTAATTATTATGGCTTCTACCAGCTCGGATTATTTCATCTCAACCGTCAAAAATTAATTCAACTCAGTCAATAAGGGTTTTGAGAGATTCGTAATTCAACATTGTTAATAATGTTCTGAATGTGAAACTGTGCTGATTAGTAAAAACAGGTGTATATGCATGAGTATAGTCAATATGTTACATAAATAATAGTTAAATGTGTGCAGTTTATACAGGGGCCTTTTCTTGGTTTGCTCAATCATCCACTATCAGATAGTGAAATAGTTAAAAATAAGGCATGGATGCTTATGAGAAAGCCAGGCCACCTGACTCGTACCACATTTTTGAAGCTTCCTAAAGGGCAGGGTCCAGCTTCTGTCTCCTACTTAACTTGCCGCATCTCCACTTATCACGACATTTCAAATTCTACAGGAAGATAAAATCTCTCCTGAGACACTTTGTGGGAAATTCCTCCCCCTCAAAAAAAATGTAATTTTTTTTTATAAAATAGAATTTTCTGTAACAAAAATGTATTTCATTTATTTACTTTTTGCCCATAGTTGAACTGAGTTTTTAATCAATCCAAGATAATAACACCTAGCACATTCGGAAAGTGGCCATTATAATAGAAATACATGAAACTTACCTTTATCGTCAGAATTTTGATGAGAGCTTTGACATCATGGCTTTCAATGATCCAAAGACCTAGGTTTCTTGGCTGGATTTATAGCTTAATTTGTTTCTAGAGGTACATTTAATTTCCTTAATGCATCCCTTGTAGGTCTTCAGAGCACAGATCGCAACCTGAACTGAGTGGTGGGAAAAGCGCCCTCAACTCTGAGTCGACTTCAGAGTTGGAATTAGTGGCTCCAGCTCAGGTAACAAAGCTGATTATTCAATGAACCCATCGTTTCCTATCTATAACATATAGCACACATGTTTTATTTTAATTTGGTACAAGAGGTTTGAAGTATTTTGTGTACATTGCGTTTTATATGCTGTTTCATTCAGTAGCTATCTCAATGCTTAAAACAGCTGAAATACAGGTGTATCTATGTGTGTCTACACATTTGGCTGGAAAATGTGTTCATGAATTCACTGTGTACTTTGCACTTTTTCCTTGTTCTACCATTTACTGTTCTATTATTTTGCAATACAAAAATCTGTTCTGCTCTATTATTAGCACTATTTACATAACAGAACTCGATGGAGAGGAAATTACATCTTGAGTGTTCATTCACATCTATGCCCTGTGGAACGCACTACACATTGGTACCCTGACTGTCACGTGAAAATAAATGTCATACTGAGAAAATATATTATTATACTATTAGCAGTAATGATGATAATAATAGCTACTATTTGTGAGTACTACTAAGTATCAGGGACTTTACAATGTGTTTTAAAGTGTTATGCGTAACACTCAAATAATGCTGTGAATTGTTATTAACCTCACTTTAAAGATACTCTTTAGTCTCAGTGACATCAAACATACTTTCCTGGGACACTCCACTAAATCACTGGTGGATGTAGGGTATGAACCAGGTCTGTCTGTCCAGTACTTGACCCTTAAGTCTAGTTTAACTAGCTTTTTTTTTTTTTTTTTGAGATAGAGTCTCATTCTGTCACCCAGGATGGAGTGTAATGGCGCAATCTTGGCTCACTACAACCTCTAACTCCCTGGTGTAAGCAATTCTCCTGCCTCAGCCTCCCAAGTAGCTGGGATTACAGGCACACGCCACCATGCCCAGCTAATTTTTGTATTTTTAGTAGAGACAGGGTTTCACCATTTGGCCAGGCTGGTCTTGATCTCCTGACCTCATGATCCACCCACCTCGGCCTCCCAAAGTGCTGGGATTACAGACATGAGCCACCACACTCGGCCAACTAGCTTTTTTATGGCTAGTTATCTTCTGCAGTTAAGACCCTATCTCCTGTGGTTCCAAGAAGGCCAAAGTCAGTCTGAGTCTTTTCATTTCCTTGAAGACTTTTGAAGGCTTTGACCTAAAACCATAAAGTGTGTGCATCCAAGTTCATGTATTCGACAGTCTAGTTGAGAGGAAACTCAGTGTTTAAGGAAAATAAGTGTGACAAAATGAGCCAGAGAAATTTTCTTGAGCTTACTGGGTGCTGAAACTAAAGGAGGAAATATACTGTCTGAGGTGAAATAAAGAGATAATTATAATAATAGCAGATATTACTGAGTGCTATGATAAGGACATTTTATATATTAGCTCATTTTTTTTCTGTTAAATAGCTGGATGAGGTCGGTTCAATTATTACCTCCATTTTATAGACAGTGAAACTAAGGTTCAGTGAGCTGAAGAAACTTGTCTGTGACCCAGAACTAGTAAGTGGCAGAGAGAGGGAGACACAGACAGAGGAAATCTTTAGCAAATAGGCTACTGGAAACTTTACAAGCCACCAGCAGTGCCCCCTGCAAACACCCGCCCTCCACAGGAGAGCACCGGTACTGCTCCCAGATCTTGGCTGGAAAACAAGTCCACTAACTTCCTGAACAAATACCCTGCAAACCTCAATGCACCATAAATGTAGCGTGAAAATGTAGTTTTTCCCTTTGTGCTCACTCTAAATGTATTTTTTAAAAGAAAATTTATAGCACTTGCTGTATCAGAAAAACGTTTCTTGGTAAGTACAGTAGAGATTTAGGCTCAGCTAAAGTAATTGGTACTGTTTCATAAACCGGAATTCTTGGAACAGTTTAATGGAGCGATCAAACGTTTGTTTCTAAAGCGGGTGAGACTTGGCGCAGGCAGGCTGTTCTACAGGAGCTGAGGTGGAAGATGAGCCGCGTCCCTGGTTGCCACAGAGACCCCGGACGCCTTTATCTTCTTACCCCGTGACCGCTACTCTCCTGCCGGTTGTCCGGTTTCATCCCACCTTCCTCTTGCCCACGAGTACACCTCGTTTCAGCAGCAAAGTACTTTAGAAAATTTTCTTGAGACTATATTGTCTCCAAAACATAGTTTAAAATGCACAATGAGAGTTTTCTATCTAGATAACTCTTAATGAATCCTTAGAGAGTTATCAATTATTTGTAAAGAATTTATTCTTTGCTTGTTTTTTTTTAAAAACATTGCCTGCTTATGCAGATTTGCCTAAACTAAAGAAATTCATAATCTGCTAGTTTTAATTTCAGCCTATGGTTAAATTAGGAAAATTTTATGGATTTGGGACTTAATAGATCTGAAACACCAAGTCACTCAAACAGCAAGAGAATAACCTGATTAATCTGCTTGTAATAAAAGACAGAAAGATGTTAAAGAAAAATCTGGCTGAGCACAGTGGCTCACGCCTGTAATCCCAGCACTTTGGGAGGCCAAGGCGGGTGAATCACTTGAGCCCAGGAGTTTGAGATCAGCCTGGGATACGTAGCAAAACCCTGTCTCTACAGAAAAACACAAAGATTAGCCGGGCATGGTAGCACAGGCTTAGAGAGTCCCCACTATCAAGAGACTGAAGTAGAAGGATCGTGGTGCCTGGGAGGCAGAGGCTACAATGCTAAGACTGAGCCACAGGACTCCAGCCTGGGAGATGGAGCAGGACCCTGTCTCAGAAAAAGAGAAAAAAAGGAAAGAAAAGAAAGAGAAGCACCTTAGCCAAATTAAATTTAACACAGTAACTGAGCAAAGAACAATTCACAAACCAGACAGCCTCCTGAGCCAGAGCTGGCAAAGAGAGACTAGAGCGAAGCCACGTGGTGGAAGATTTACAGGCAGTGAAAGGAAAGTGATGTCCAGAAAACTGAAGTGAGGAACAGAAACAGCTGTATTGGTGACAGCTTGGCATTTGCCTTATTTGAACATGGTTTGAAAAATTGCCCCACTTTGATCAGCTGAAACTATGTGATTGGCACAGGAGTGGGTCACAGTTTGTCTACACCTCCATTTAGGTTATGGTTCACTATGTACAGAGAAATCTTTAGGCTGAACTTAAAATATGTAGGGAGTTGATTTAACAATATACTGTTAGAAGCATAAATATTTTGTCTTTTAATATATGAACTATCTATATAGATAAAGTAAAATCATGAAGATGGTATAAAAATTCACCCAAGTAAAATCATGAAGGTGGTATAAAAATTCACCTTAAAAGCATAACTCAGATGGCGCCAGATATGGTGGCTTATGCCTGTGATCCCAGCATTTTAGGAGGCCAAGGTGGGTGGATCACTTGAGGTCAGGAGTTCGAAACCAGCCTGGGTAACATGGTGAAACCCGTCTCTACTAAAAATACAAAAATTATTCCAGGCGTGGTGGCATGTGACTGTAGTCTCAGCTACTCAAGAGGCTGAGGCATAAAAATTGCTTGAACCCAGGAGGCAGAAGTTGCAGTGAGCCAAGATTGTGCCACTGCATTCCAGCCTGGGTAACACAGCAAGACTCCAAAAAAAAAGAAAAAAAAGGTGTAAGTCACATGGTTCACAGGAAAATCAAGGAGATGTTTTCTTCTCTCTCAAGCTGACATAAATTATCTAAGGCAGTGACCCAACAGGTGAAGGCCTATTTACCAGATTCCTTTAAAAAATGTATTTCAGAATCAGAGAAACTGGAAGCTCACAATGTGAAGAGCTAATGTATTCTAATTTTCTTCACAAGATGAGGAAAAGGAAAAATGTAGTCTCACCTCTTTCAAATAGTGTTTTGAATACTGTAGGGATAAAAGGAACTTTCCTTCCACCTCTGGAAGTTTTGATGATTTGAGTCTACAAAACAAACTGATGAACAGGAGAAAAGGCATGCAAACAGACTGACACCGAAGCATGCAGAGTCACACAAAATAGGAAACTCAGAGAAGGGCCAGATGCCTGGAACCGAAATATGCTCTTCCTAGAGGAGAGGGACGTGGCAAATGTTGGTACTTTTAAAGGAAGAGGAAATGATTTTTAGGGGAAATGAAGGGTCCTGAAGAACAGACAATAGCTTCGTAACTGTAACAGGTTCATCACCCAGTGCAAGTCAGTTAGCCAAGACACCAAGTTGCAACAGAGAAAGAGGTTTGATCACAGTGTCACTGAGGAAGGACATGGAAGGAAACCTCAAACCCTCTCCCCGAGGAGTTTGGGACTAGGGTTTTTAAGTGTCTTGGAGTGGGCAGAAGTGTGGAGATGATTAACTGGTTGAAGAGTGTCGGGTGAAGTCATAGGACAGAGAGATGAAGATGCTGTGTTCTCATGCTTACCCCATTCTGCCGTGGGGGTCTTCACACTGGTTGCTGGAATTCAGGGTCTGAAAAACATCTTAATGATCCTTAAACAAAAGCCTTATGATTTGAATGTCAGAGATCCTATCTGTAGGAACAATAAGAATATAAATGGTCAGTATCTGCTGCTGTGTGACTTTTAGCCACAAGGAAGTGGGACAAAACACAGCCTGATTAATGCTTAATTATCACTATATTTCTGTCCAGAACCTGGCACGCAATCTTGTCAACGCTGTGAGGGCAGTTTCAGCCTGGGGCAAAGTTCATCTGGGTCCCCTTCCATCAGCCAAAACACCAGGATTGGCACAAGAGTAGGTTCAGTCCGTTTACACTTCCATTTAGGTCACAGTTCACTATGAACAGAGAAGTCTTTAGGTTGAACTTAAAATATGTAAGAAGTTGATTTATATAGATATCTATATGTAACAAAAGCCATATTGGGAAGGCTGATCCTCACCATGTGTTATGATCTGTATTTCATTCTCAATCCTAAACCAGCAAGTCTGGGCACACTGCTAAAGTGCAGAAAAGTTTCAGGATGTTTAACTGAGCTGGTGTGGTGTCAACTCTCGTGTTCCTTCCTGGGAGTTAATCTTCTCTGCTGAGACTGCATTCCTTTTGGGAACTTCAGAGAAAGTCCCTACCTGTGCTTCAGGGGAGGCAAAGGGACGAGAGACAGGGGAATGGGAGAAGGTCAGAGACACCTTGCTTCTGAAGTTGCCTCTTTAGTTCAAAGTACCCAGCATGTCAAAGTGCCATGTTTTGGGGTATCATTTTCCTGAGCCCCAATAATACGCTAATCAGAGTGACTGGAGATTATATTAAATTATGTAATCTCAATATCTTTAAGAATAAGGTATCTTGACACTTACCCAAACTGTGTAACTAATATTCCCTGGAGTTAATTTTTTTAAAAATTCACACGTTCCCCCAAAAAATTAGAAAACACTTGAAGAATTAAGAAAAACACAGAAAGCAATATAAAATTACCTTTCCCCGCAAATAGGTTAAGATAGTGATACGTGAGGCAAAGGGAAAATAATTCAGCTTCTTCTGGAGACTGATGGTTCAAGCCTCTTTGAATTTGAACACTTAGGCAGCTCCAAGACAGGCTCTTGCAGACCTCAGTTAGATTCCACTGGGATGTGACCTCAGATTTCACTGGGATGTGACCTCAGTTAGACTCCACTGGGATGTGACCTCAGTTAGATTCCACTGGGATGTGACCTCGGTTAGTTTCCACTGGGATGTGACCTCAGTTAGATTTCACTGGGATGAGACCTCAGTTAGATTCCACTGGGATATGACCTCAGATTTCACTGGGATGTGACCTCAGTTAGATTCCACTGGGATGTGACCTCGGTTGGATTCCACTGGGATGTGACCTCAGATTTCACTGGGATGTGACCTCAGTTAGATTCCACTGCGGTGTGACCTCAGTTAGAGTGCTCTGGGATGTGACCTCAGATTTCACTGGGATGTGACCTCGGTTAGATTCTGCTGGGATGTGACCTCGGTTAGATTCCACTGCGATGTGACTTCAGATTTCACTGGGACGTGACCTCGGTTAGATTCCGCTGGGACGTGACCCCGGTGGGATTCCGCTGGGACGTGACCCCGGTGGGATTCCACTGGGACGTGACCTCGGTGGGATTCCGCTGGGATGTACAGCAGCTGACTCTTCTAGTGCCAAGTCACAATTTTGTAACTCATGGATTTTGCTGACTTTGGTACAGCAAATGCTTCCATTCACGTAGCCTTAATTCCAAACCAGAACAATTTAAATTCTGGCAATATCCAGAGGGGATCAAAGCCCTTGGTCCTTTAAGGGTTCGCTGAAATGTCACTGACATGAGGCAGACTGACAGGAGGATACAAATGTTGTTACCATGTACACACAGGAGCCCTCAGAACGAAGACCCAGCGCCCCCTAGTGAGGTCCAGAGGCCTCTATAGCATCTTGAGGTTGCAGAGAGAACATGGGCTCAGAGCATGGCCGAAAACACGTTTTGGTAGCGGGACAGGTTATGGGAGGGAGCAAAGGAGCCTCATTATATAAATGAAGCCTCTGGCAGGTAGGAGTCTCAGAGAGAATAGATGGTAAATGTTTCCTTTCAGTCCTTTAAAGGGGTCAGACTCTCAGTTCATCTTTCCAGGGTCTGGACAAAGGAAGTGCTGGTTGCATTAATACAGATTCTCTACAGATCTACAGATGCGATTTCCCCAACAGAAGACAGCTTTACAGGGCCACTTCAGATTATGTCAAAGAAATATAGTTTGGAGTAAAATATTTTTATTTCCTTCACTCCCAAACAAAGTAACTGAAACTTTAAGTGGAGGTATATTTTCTAAATTTCTAAAGGGGTAGTATAAAAGGAAATGCATGTTAATAGCTGTGATTTATTGCATACCTACTTCCTATGTGTAATATGAGATTCTATTTTTATGTATTATTTGAAATTCTTACAATACCTTTGGGAGCTAATAATATCCCCATTTC
Organism: Cheracebus regulus; assembly: GCA_963574635.1. Lineage (NCBI taxonomy): Eukaryota > Metazoa > Chordata > Mammalia > Primates > Pitheciidae > Cheracebus > Cheracebus regulus. The sequence continues at coordinate 93,340 of CAUYQU010007976.1, read as the reverse complement.
ACAGAAGAAAAATGCATCTTAGAGAGCAAAATTGTCCCCAGGTGACAGCTAAAGAGGAAAGGATCCAGGATTCAAATCAGCCCATTAGCTCCCAAATCCTTTGTTACTGGGCTGGGCTGGGCTCAGTGACTTGTGCCTGTAATCCTAGCACTTTGGGAGGCCAAGGCAGGCGGATCCTTGAGCTCAGGAGTTCAAGACCAGCCTGGGCAACATGGTTAAACCCCATCTCTAAAAGAAAAATAAATAAATAATAAAGCCTTTGTTCTTAACTACAGACCACCTCCCATCGGACACATCGTGCTTATCCACCAGAGATAATTCACATTTCCCTTTTCAATGCAAACTCTGATAATTACTTTTTTACAGGGTTGATATAAGTAATTTTAAAGAATGTGTATCACTTTACTCCAGAATCTTTGTAAAACAAATTGTAAACAATTTTTTGTTTGTAAAACAAACTAAGATTGTTGTCTAATTTCAGACCATACACAATTTTGTGCCTTCAGCTCCCAAAATGATTCTCAAGCCCTTACTTTTAGAAATGTTGATGGCTTCCATTTCATTCCATTTCAGTTCAACAAATGCGCTTGAATGTCTACTATCCACAAGGCAAGGAAAAAGCTGGAAAGATGAATTAGACTATAAGAAGCATTGAGATCTTTGTGTCTAACAGAAACTGATAGACTATAATATCAACAGTTTTGCTTATTGGAATACAGTACAGGAGCCTTTCAACATGGCCTTTTCTCCAGGCCACACGCAGCAAGTGATTAATCAGGAGGGAATGAAACAAAGACGGAAGTGAGGAAGAAAGAAGGTGGGCGGGTGGGAAATCCAAAAGGCCACTTCCAGCATAGCAGGAAATCTGTGCACAGGACATTCTCAAATATTTGTGGAAGTGGAAAAATAAGGGATCCTAACAAAAAAAGGAAAACAGCTCATCAAATTTAACAATGTGGAAATAGCAGCTGAAGTTAAACGGCAGAAAAAAAAAAAACCTAAAATTTTATTCTGGATCATTTTTAAAACTAGTTTCAATAATAGTTTTTAGCTTTGCCCGATAATAGACTGTTCACAAATCAACACTTCCTTGCCTCGATGTTCTGCAACATAGAATTTCGTAGTTGAAGGGAGATGGACTGTTTTCTGCCGTGCCTTGTACGAAGCTCTAGGAGAGAGCTCTAGGAGATAGCTTCATACAAGAGACAGCTCCTTGACATACAAGGCTCCTTGACATACAAGAGACAGCTTTTTTGTGTGTACTTTCAATGACAAATGTTTGTTGACTGTTTAAGGAAAAAAAAATCCTGAGTATGTCGGTGAGGAAAGTGTTTAGATTATCTATTCTAGTATAAGACTCCAATTAGTCTCCACCAACCGCTAAACAAAAGTACTCTAAAAGTCACACCTGATAGGCACTAACCAGAAATACAATAATGAGAGCAGAGTTGTATTGAGCACATACTGTGTGCTGTGTATGGCATATTTACATGATTGTTGTAATCAGTCCTTACAGGGACTCAACATGTGAACACACACTTTGCAAATGAGAATAGGTTAAGTTATTTATCCAAGGTCGCCAGGTAGTAGTAAATGCTAAACCAGGATTTGGCCTCAGGCAGTCTGACTCCGGAGTATGCTTTTAATGACCATATTATTCTGTCACTCAAGGTCTGCTACTTGTTTTATTTTCCTTTGCTGCAGTTAAACACATTCCTTCTTCTCCTCCAGCAGTAATATAAAGGCAGTCGTATGAGAAGCTATGAACAACGATCATTGTGGTTAGCCAACAGTTTTGCTAGAACAACCGCAGCCACAAATATAGAAATTTTCAAATTATAGTTGTGATCACAATCATAATTTTGAATAAAGAAAATAAAACACAGCATTCCTTTAAAAAATTTGTAAAATTCTTTCTTTTCTCTCTTTACCTAGTGCTTATCATCCAGGACAGTCAACAGTCAGGGGAACTTAATGCTTTCTTCTTTGGAGAGTGCAATGTCCCATAATCCAATTACGCTGAACCAATTGAAATGCCATTTGTGGAGCCCAGGTGTTTCCAGGAGCTTGCTATAGCTGTGGAGCATCCTTCAAAACCACGCAAAAGAGAAAAGAAGGGCCTACATGAGAGTTCATTAGTGAACTCCAGAGCACCTGTGAGCCATATGCACACAATGCCAGCATCTAGATCAGAGGCTGTCTGTGCAGTTCCCAAGCCTACACCATCAGTGTCACCCGAGACCTTGTTAGAATTGCAGATTCTGGGGCCTCACCTCGGACCTTGAATCAGAGCCTCTGGGGTGGGGCCTAGCAATCTGCATTTTTAGCAAAGCCTTCCAGTGATTCTGATGCCCACAAAGGCTTGGAAATCACTGTGCTGTCAAGCTGCTGCAACTCAAATGTATGAGTGTGATGTGCAGTTGTTTTGTTTCCCATACCTCTGTATAGCACTAAGCAGTATAACCAGTTTATAAGCACCTCTGTATAGTACTGAGCAGTATAACCAGTTTATAAGCATTACTCATATGCATCTTCCCATAGGTTTTGCCCATGATGAAATTAAAAGGAAAAAAAGTCTGCATGCGTTGAAAGGAATGCTGATCTTTATGTCGTAATCTGTATTTCATTCTCAATCCTAAACCAGTATGTCTGAGCACACAGCGAAGCTGCAGAAAAGTTTCAGGATCTTTAACTGCATCCTAATTGCAGTTTGAAAACTGCCTCTGTTTACCTTCAGTATGTACTGATATTTGATGGCATTTATCTTCTATTTCCTTGGGCAAAAGACGTGGTTTCAAAATGTGACATAGACGACACTCATCTTAATGATCCTCTAAGGCCTTCCTAAAAATGTGGAAAAGAGCACTTCCCTAAACAGCAACTGTACTATGAAAATAAGATTTCATTTACACAGTAAGATTCTAATTGTACTTGTTGTTTTAAGTGGTAAAGAGAATCTGAACTGTAAGCCTAGAGGCCAGAGAGATTTTTCTCTTCTTCCTGATAGACGGTGCCCTTCGCGTCCTGTGATGCCCAGGACAGCTGGCACATGAAACACTGGGGAAGGGAAGAAGCCGGGGACAGTAAAGGAGGTCTGCTAGGTCAGGCTTCACGGGAAAGTCAGGTGGCAGCTTATTGCGAGAAGTGCCTGCTAAGGAAAGGACGTGCCTTGGGACAAAAATATTAGTGTTTTCACTTTCTTCCACTGCCAGTCATGGCTCATTCATGACAGTATATAAATGCACAAAGTTTCCTTCTTTTTTTATTAATTTATTTTTTACTGACAAATTATAATCGTATATATTTATCATGTAAAACATGCTGTTTTGCAATATATACACTTTGTAAAATGGCTCAGTTGAGCTAATTAACATGCATTAGCTCACATACTCATTTTTATAATGAGAATACTCAAAATCTACTCTCTTACTGCGTTTCAAAAATGTAATACACTGCTATTAATGACACTTACCATAATGTGCCATAGATCTCTTGAACTTCTTCCTCTTATCTAATGGAAATTTTATATTCTTTGACCAACATCTCCCAAACCCCTCTGCCCTCACCTCCAGCCCCTGGTAACCACCATTCAACTCTGCTTCTATGAGTTCAACCTTTTTAGATTCCATATGTAAGTGAGATCATATGGTACCTGTCTTTCTGTGATTGGCATATTTCATTTAACATCCTGCCGTCTAGTTTCACTCATGTTGTCACAGATGAGTTTTTCTTTCTTGAATAAGGCTAGATAGTATGCTATCGTGTATATAAATCACACTTTCCTTACCCTTCCTTCCATTGATAGACAGGCTGATTCTATGTATTGGCTATTGTGAATAATGCTGCAGTGAACACGGGAATGAAAATATTGCTTAGACATACTGATTTCATTTCCTTTGGGTGTTGTATTAGTCCGTTGCCATGCTGCTGATACAGACATGTCTGAGACTGGGCAGTTTACAAAAGAAGGAGGTTTAATGGACTTACAGTTCCACCTGGCTGGGGAGGCCTCACAATCATGGTGGAAGGCAAGGAGGAGCAAGTCGTGTCTTACATGGATGGCATCAGGCAAAGAGAGAGCTTATGCAGGGAAACTCCTTCTTGGAATGCCATCAGATCTCATGAGACTTATTCACTATCATGAGAACAGCAGGGGAAAGACCTGCCCCCATGATTCAGTTACCTTTCACCAGGTCCCTCCCACAACATGTGGGAATTCAAGATGAGATTTGGGTGTGTACACAGCCAAACTGTGTCAGATATACACCCAGTAGTGGAATTTCTGGATCATGTTGTAGCTCTACTTTTAGTTTACTGAGAACCTCATCCTGTTTTCCATAATGGTTATACTAACTTGTATTCCCACCAACATTTTATGAAGGTTTCTTTCTCTCCACATCCTCTCCAACACTTATCTTTCATCTTTTCGATAACAGACATTCTAACAGGTGTGAGATGATATCCCACTGTGGTTTTAGTTTGCATTTCCCTATTATTAATAATATTGAACTTTTTTTCATGTATCTATTGGCTATTTGTGTGTCTTCTTTTGAGAAATGTCCATTCAGGTCTTTTGTCCATTTTTTAATCAGTTGTTTTCTTGCTGTTGAGTTAAGTTCCTTATATAGTTTAGATGTTAACCACTTATGGTATGTTAGATGTATGGTTAGCAAATATTTTCTCCTATTCTGAGGGTTGTCTCTTTTGCTATGCAGAAGTTTTTGAGTGTTCTGTAATTCCACTTGCCTATTTTGCTTTTGTTTCCTGTGTTTTTATTGTCATATTTTAAAAATTCTTTGCCCAGACCAGTGTTCTGTAGCATTTCCCCAATGTTTTCTTCTAGTAGTTTCATAGTTTCAGGTCTTACATTTAAGTCTTTAATCCATTTTGAGTTGATTTTTGTATCTAATGTGAGAAAAGGGTCTAATTTCATTATTTTGCATGTAGGTATCCAGTTTTCCAAGAACCATTTATTGAAGACGCTATTCTTTCTCCATTGTGTATTCTTGGCACCTTTCTAGAAAAACAACCATAAATGCATGGGTTTGCTTCTGGCTCTCTATTCTGTTCCGTTGGTCTGTATGTCTGTTTTTATGCTGTTATCATGCCATTTTGATCACTGTACTTTGTAATATGTTTTGAAGGCAGGTAGTATGATCCCTCCAATTTTGTTCTTTCTGCTCAAGATTGCTTTGGCTATTGAAGGTCTCTTGTGAGTCTGTACAAACTTTATGATTTTTTTTTTCTATTTCTGTGGAGAACATCATGGGAATTTTGATAAGCATTGGGCTGAATCTACAGATTGCTGTAGGGAGTGTTTGGGAAGTTTAACAATATTAGTTTGTTCAATTTATGATCACAGGATATTTTTTCATTTATTTGCATTTTCTTCAGTTTGTCAGAAAGTCTACTTCTTACCATGTGTCCACACTTGAAATTTTTATTTGTTTGTTTTATTAATGAAGGAACCCATAGGAAGACAATAGAGTGGGTTGCAAAAGCAAAGCACTGAGGAGCAGAGCTTTATGTAGCCAGCTGGGAAAGAAACGCCAAAATGAGTTTGCCTAGTTGGATACAAGATTGGCTAACTTTCTACAAGACAGTAAGATATCGCCATTGGAGTTAACATCTCTGCTAGGTTACAGCATCCTAACAACTTAATCCTAAAAGGTTGTGAACCATCTTCCCCTTTATATTTGCTTATATTTGTTCATCGAATATATTGTGGCCCTAAAGTGTCAGATCAGGGTTGTCGTTGAGTGAATGGTGGCTAGATATAGCAAAATACATGATTAAATGACAGGTCTTGAGAGAAGGAGGCTTTTCTGAACTATCTGGGTGGCCCTAAATGCAACCACATGTACCTGTAAGAGTAAGGCAGACAGAGCTTTGAGAGGGAAGAGGAGGCAGCATGGAGGGCGGCAGCCTGAAGCCAGCAGGAATCGGGAGAGGCCGGGTGCAGACTCTCCCCAACAGCCTTCAGAGGAGTGTGGCCCCGTTGATGCCTTCATTTTAGAATTCTAGTCTCCAGACTTTGAGAGAGGAAACTTCTGACTTTTCAAGTCAACAGTTTGTGGTAATCTGTATTTGTTACACCAGCCATAAGAAACTAATACAAGGGTCGAGAAGACAGAAAATTCTCTCCTATGACATGAAGAAAGCCCACAATCTCAATTTGCCTCTTTCAAAGCTGGGCATACGTTTTTGTATCATAAGTTCGTTTGCTTTTGCAATGAGTGTGAATTTGCTGCCACAACCCTGGAGCACAAGAAATGTCCTGTTACTTTTATTTACTGATACTAAATCTGGCTGTAAGACCCCACTGGCCAGGATGATATGATAGTTGGTCTCACTTTCATATTTCAGATCACCTTCCCTGTATCAGGTATCTGGCTTAGGAGGAGGTACTAGTAGCTTTCACAGGGCCTAGAAAGGAAGGCTGCTTGTTCATGGTGACCCATGAGCCTGGGCCCCCCAATGGTGAGGCGCAGATACTCCTGTGAGCCCAGAGGGGCCCCACCACCCCTCCCTCTTCCCTCTTCTGACTGCACGCATCCCTGTAGGTGCCTCTCCCCTGTGCTGTCTGTGGGCCTTGCGTGTTGCTAGGCAGCCCCCTCAGGCATTCCGCTGCTGTTCCCCACTTCTGAAGCCCAGGCAGTAGGACGTTGCTAACACAGACCTCTGCCACTCCAGATCCAGGACAAAACACAAGACCCCTCTCAGTCTCCTATAAGTTCCCCTTCGCCTCCTGGATTGACCAGAGAACCTTGACTGAAAACACCTTCTGGGGTTAAGGAGAGAAAATACCTTTAATTCATTCACTCATCTCTTCAGTGACAGCATATTTTCAGCAACTATTTATCTACTACTTATGGAGCACCTACTGTCTGCTGGGAGATACTGAGTATTCCTAACAGAGAAAGAAACATAATGTTTTAATAAATAAACGTTCCACATTTATTAAAGCAACCCTCCCCCAACACTGTTGTTTACAGTCATAATTATGTCATTATTGCTTGCAATCCACAGTATTCTTAGGGCTTCCTGGTTGACTCTTCACCCATGCAGTGACCCACCGGGGACAGCTTTTCTGTGTTTTCTGTCTCCCTAGCATGGCCTGGGAAAGGCAGTGCAGAGCAGTGGTGATGAGCACGGCCGGGTGAGCTCAGCCTCCTGGGAAAGGCAGTGCAGAGCAGTGGGGATGAGCATGGCCTTGAAGCACCAGCCCTGTCACTTACTAGCTGTGTAACTTTGGGCAAGGGGATTAAGTTCTCTGTATCTCAACATCATCATCTTGAAAACGGAGTTGATGATACCTACGTCATGAAGTTCCTGAAAGAGCGAAATACATTATAATGTCTGAAGTACTGAGAGCGGTGTCTGGTAGTACTATCGTGTCATCATAGAAGAGGGGGTCTCCTTCAGGACCAACAGTGGTAGAGAAACGAATGAAGAGCAGCTGCACTATATGGAGGGCCAGTGCTGTGTGAAGAGGAAAGTTTCGCTGTAGAACCGTGATTTTCAAACCATGACTGCTTCTCAGAATTACCAGAGGAGCTTTTCAAACATCAAAAGGCTCAGGGTCCAGCTTCAGAGCTCCTTATTTAATAGGTTGGGGTGGGATCCAGGCCTGTTCAGGTAATTCCCACAGAAGCCAGGGTTGAACGTCACCGCTACAGAGCTGTCTAACACACACACCAAGAAGTCACTCACCCCACCCCACCTCCACTCTATAATCAAAGGGGCCAGGGAAATTACCCCAAGCCCCTCTCCTCCTCTTCCCCAAGGCCTAGCTTGTCTCGGTGCATCCTTCAACCTGAAGCCCGTGGGCATATGTGGGCGCTCACCCCTGGTCAGGCCCTGTGCTGGGCATCGGAAGTACGGAAGCTACCAGACAAGGTTGCTTTCCTCATGGACCCCCTGGTCACCCAGAGCGATGGACCAAAAACAAAAACCAGAAATAGAAACTCTGCAAGGTAAATTGTTGAGTGAAAAACAAGAATGGCAAGCCTCTGATGTTTCATATTATTTGAAACACATTACTGACCATATTACCAGACACAGCACTCTGGGTGTATAAATGTTTATGTGACTGCAGAATGGCCTAGTGGTCCACCTCTTATTTTCCTTGATTGATATTTTTCAAAATAAGTATTTTTTGTGAAATTAAAAATTAATAACCTTTTTTAAATTACAGCAGACTCTTGGGGAAAGGTCTTCTGAAAATACTTGCATTTAGCCAAGTTAAGATATGTATGTATTACATTGCCTATTAATTGTGGCAAAGCAGTTGGCCTTATCAGACATGATTTTGATATCTAAGTGATTCATTATTATTTAATAGAGAGCAGTATCCTAAGAAATGAGGCATAAGACAGTGCTAGAGGGAAAGCAGAAGGAAGAGAATTCTGCACGAGGATCTGCTGTGCACATAAGGAGAAAGGCCTGAAAGCCACACTTTCACTTCTGCAGCTTCCATGTTTTTACTTGGAGACTGATCTTCCTCACAAGCTGAAAGCTTGAATATCAGTTTCGAAAGCTAGACTTTTGATGGAGATGATTGTCCATCCTAGCTGCTTATCAGAATCACTTGGAGAGGCTTACTGAAATGTCAAGGCCTGGAATAGAGACCAATTAAAATAAGACCTTTGGGACATGAGGCATGAGGAGTGGTTTTAATATGTCCAGGGCTGAGACCCACTGTGGGAAGAATCATGCATGCATGTCACACATATTTATGGACATCATCTTAGTTTAGGCAGCACCATGCCTGCACACTACTCCAAAATGTCATCAACCACAGATGATTCTTAAAGGTGAGGGAAGTGAAATGGAAAAAGGAAAAGTGTCTGTTTGTGTAGTGTCATGTGATTCTAACACACCATGTGTATGCTTGATTCCAGGCTCGACTCACCAAAGAGCATCGCTGGGGAAGCGCATTACTCTCTAGAAACCACTCCTTAGAAGAAGAATTTGAAAGGGCAAAAGCAGCAGTGGAGGTAACTTTTCTTAAAATTTGTTTTTTCTGTTTCATGCTTCTGAGAATGGCATTCAAAAATCAAACTTCGGCAAAATAGAAATGAAATGAGTCTTCCATTGTAGACATGAAATAGCTATGATTATGATTGTCGGAATGAGACAGTCATTTGGTACAGAATCTGGTACAATCAATGTACCAGAGAACATTTGATTTCCCACCAGAGATGACAGATATGTATGACCTCTTATGCCAATTTGGCAATAGATTAGCGGAGACTGTCAGGAGTCAATTCGGCGATCAGTTAGCAATAACTGTCAGGAGTCTTGGGCCAGAAAGAACTCTGAGTCTCGTCTAGGTTCTATGGTGAACCAGTGCTATGGATTTGCTAGGCCTCTGTGAGTCGACAGTTCGTGCCTCATATTTTTCTGTCTCTAGCATCTAGCACAGTGTCTGAAACAGAAGATCTTGCTGCCCATAGGGCATATCTTTTCCTAAGCAGAGAAAAGGGCATGGCTGGAATATTCTAGCTAATGGATAGTTCATCTTGACTTGAGCCAATTGTATTATAAGAATGTTCAAAACATTGTTGATAATTCAAATGAATACCTGATTGGAACATTGACTTCTATATTTAGACTTCTAAGAAGGAGAGAGAGGAAAGGGAAGAGGGAGGAAGGAAGGGAGAAAAGAAGAAAGGAAAGTTAAGAAAAAAAAAAAACTAAATAAACAGAAAGCAGCTTTTGCTGTTTTTTTAATCCATTTCCTTCCTGGGTAGACGCAAAAAGAGTGCATCACAGATGCTATCTCTGCTACTCATCAAAGCTTTGCTAGATTGCTATTTGAGAATGGAGCTTTTCACCGAACTTACTTAGGAACTTGGAACCTCCATTTCTATTATGGATATGAAATCTTGAAAATTGAAAGCATTTCTAGAATATGGTTCATTTATGTGATTTGTCTTCCTAGAATTTGGATGAAATGATTACACTAAACGAGTGGTCTTTCAGTACCTCTATACTTGAAGTGCAGTAAAATTTGCAGTTTTATATTAAAAGGATTCTTTCTATTCTGAAAGACTTCAAGCTGTAATTTCAGATTATTATTCAGAAAGCCAATAAAAGAACACTTTTATCTCACCACAATACTTTCTACCCAAATTCCTTAATTTTAGCTTTTTTTAATAAAGAAAAAAGCTAATGAGTATGTAATGCCCTTTAATGTGATCAGCTGATGTATTTTGTTGAGACCAGCTGATTTCAATCAAATTGTTCAAATGCATGGAGCCTGTAGCTCAATTTACTTTAAATGTAGGTTTTCCAAAATTAAGAGCTAATTTAAATTGTATCTTTTGAACTCCTACTGTGCATAGCACACTGAAATTCCACTAAAAAGATTATTTTAAACCCATGGAATCTTGGGTAAGTAAAGACATTTAAATTTATCAGTTCTCATTTGTAATGAGAAAGATAATGAATTCACATTCAAAACTAACAGACCAACAAGATAAAAACATCTATCAATATATATGTATTCACAAATCATTTAATCTTAGCTTTGGTAGAGACCTTAGAAGTCGTTTATCTCCACCAGACACACAAACCAAAAGGTTTTTTGTATGAAAACACTTCACAAATTATTACCCTGTTTCTACTTGAACACTTCCAATTAGGGGCAACTCACTGTTTTTCAAGAAAATTCACTTCTGTTTTGGACAGTACTAATTATCAAAAAGTTCTTTCTTTTCTTTTATTTATTTATTTATTTATTTATTTTGAGATGGAGTCTCCGTCTGTCGCCCAGGCTGGAGTGCAGTGGTGTGATCTCAGCTCACTGCAACCTCTGCCTCCCGAGTTCAAGCGATTCTCCTGCCTCAGCCTCCCAAGTAGCTGGGACTACAGGCGTGCACCACCACACCCAGCTAATTTTTTGTATTTTAGTAGAGACGGGGTTTCACCCTGTTGGCCAGGATGGTCTCGATCTCCTGACCTCGTGATCCACCCTCCTTGGCCTCTCAAAGTGCTGAGATGGCAGCCATAAGCCGCCATGCCCGGCCAAGAAGTCCTTTCTTGTATTTTGCTGAAAGTGACCTGCCACCAACTTGCCGTTTTGCTTGGTCTTGGTTTTGCCCGCTCTGGGGCAAGTCAGAATTAATCTTTTCTCTTCATTCTCCTGTCACCCCAGCAAGCCACATTTCCTGGCTTCTCCTCGTCTGCGCTGGGAACTGAGTTGTTATTTCAACTTGTCACTAATATTATATAACAACCTACATCTCATTCACCAATACAGACCTCAGTTTCCGTGCCACTATGATCCTTTCCTGTTACAAAATCCTAGGAGGCTGTAAGTTCCTTCAAGTAGTTATTCATCCAGCAAACCACACTGGCTGCTGGTCCAGGTTCTACAGATAAAGAAATGATCCAGTATGACTTAGCTATCTAACAATAGCATGGTCCGTGCGACCAACCTGGACAAGCCTCTTGTTCACTCTACGTTACTGTCATGTCACCTGTTAGTTGAGGGGCTTGGATTCCCAATATACTGAAACCTTATGAGTTTATGTCTTCAAGTAAAAAGAAAGAATGGTAAGTACAGAATTCCCAGCAAATCAGAAAACGATAAGCAAAGTTGCTTAACTAGAAGCCTGGTGCTGAGAAGCCTCCCTGAGGATTGAAGGGAGATGGTGCACACCCGCAGGTGTGAACAGGTGTGGAGAAGAACGTGTGTGAATACGTGGGGAGGGAGGAGACAAGTGTTTCCATTCAGCTGATGGTAAATCATGCCACCAAAAGTGCACACATAGGTGGATTATTTACTTCCAGACATTATTCTTATCCAGGGTATTATCTAAATTCATAGTAGAAAACATAATAATATGCCTCAAAAGAGTCTTGGAAATATTTATGCCCATCGACCCAGTCACTTTGCAGAATTTGTCCTGGAGAAGTAACATGAAAGTTGCAATATTTTATCTGTAGAATTTCATTAGTGAAAATTTGGAAAAAGTCAAAGTATCCCATAACAGAGTTTGTCTGAATGATATCCTTATAAGACAATACTATAAAATGATTTAAAATGCCTAGTGATAATTGGAATAGTATTTTATGCATGGAAAGTTTTACAGTATAAATCCCTGCTTTGTAAAATAATAGCATAATAGCTGATGTGCAAAATGATGTACTATGTACCGAGTACTAAACCAGGAGCATTCCATGGCTTATCTCTTCTAATCATCACAGCAGTCCTATGAAGAACGTAAGATTACTTCCCCACATTGCAGATGAGAAATCTGTGGCTTAAAGACATAGCAGACAGTTACGTAGCATTTTATAAGCAATTAAGATAGACTGAAACTCAACTAGCAAATTTCAAAACACGTTTAGCAAGTGTCAAAATAGCGATTCTCACCCAGACTCCAGAGTTTGTGTTCTGAACCATTGCGTTGTATGAACAGAAAGACAGTTTGTCATAGTCCATCTGAGCTGCCATAACAAGGTAACCTGCGACGTGGTAATTTATAAGTAATAGAAATGCATTGCTCACAGTCTGGAGGCTGAAAAGTTCAAGATCAACTTGCCAACAGATTTGGTGTCTGCTGAGGGCCCGTTCCTCATAGATGGCAGTGTCCATCTTGCTGTGTCCTCACATGGCAGAGGGCAAGAGAGGCTAACACACCCCCCAGGCCTCTTGTGTAAAGGCACGAACCCCATTCATGACAGCCCCGCCCTCATCACCTGACCACCTCCCAAAGGCTGTACCTCATGACCATCACCTTTGGAGTTAGGTGTCAACACAGGAATTTGAGGGCACACATTCAGACCATAGCAGATTAACAATAGTTATTCTTGGGTGGCTGGATTTGGAATGGTTTTTTTCTTCTTCTGTTGGCTTATTTGTATTTTCCAAATGTTCTGTCATAAAGATGTATTCTGTTGGTAATCAAGGGGAAAGTTGTAAGTTAGAGACTCTACAGTGGGATATAAGATTCTTAAAAGCACTGAAAGTGTCTTCTTCTTTGTTTCAAGGCAAACACAGAATGGTGCCGCAGATTGCCTTCATCAGAGGCAATTTGAATACTAGTAAGCTCCAGATGAAAATCATGCCTGGAGCAAGTGGAAGTTTTCCAAAATCTCTGCCTTGTTTTTATATCATCTGATTCCAGTGTTCTTCCTGCCTCAGATCGGCCCCTGGCCACCTCTCAGCTCCTCCTTCTGCTTCTCAGTCCTGGTACTGAGTACTGAGCTCCAGGCGTTTCGGCTTTGGCCTTTGTCTCTGTTCCTCTCCCACACCCGAGTTCATTCGAACTTTAGCTTCGTGCCATTCAAACTTTTCCTTCGTGCCATTCAAACTTTAGCTGGATTGCCAATGCCTCAGAACAGCTGCACCTGACCACTCAGCTGCCATCACATCACCTAGGCCTTGGTTTTCATCCTAGTATTTATCACTGGGTCCTTTCTTGTTTGTTTTTATTTATTTATCTGTCTATGATCTGTCTTTCTAGTTTAAAAATGCAGCCTCCAGGAGAAAAGGGGCCTTGTCTCTTATTTACCACTGTACCTCAATATCTAGAACAATGTCTGGTACCTATAAATCATCCATCAATATCTGTGGAATGAATGGATGGATGAATGAAGCAAATGAACTCTGCTCATTAATGAATGTTAGTCACTTTGTATGGGTCACGCTTTTTTCCATCTATTGTTGTATTGTGAAGTTCCATATAATCTTCCAATGTAACGGTGTCTCCATTTTAGTAGCTGACGTAAACAATTCTGCCTGGAGCATGCAGATTTCTGCCTGGGATGGGCTGCAGTGTCCTCTGTAAGTGTCTTGGTCTTGATGTCAGTCAGAGAGACTCATTTATAAGAATGCAGGCTCTAACCAATCTTGCCAGTAACATCGGGCATAGTTTGTATTTTACATGGTATGAACTCCTTTTCACTTTAAGTAATACCTGGAAATGTGCAAACTGACTAATTTTTGAGCTGAAATGCCCTAAAATACATTGTCCACTCTTGGAGAAAAGACAACTAAAACCACATAAACATGTATTATTTGTAGTGAATGACCTGGCAACCTGTTGATGTGCAAAGACTGTCATTCCCCGAGCTTGCGTTGAACTCTTAGTTCTAGGAAAGCCTCATATGAGGGAGGCTCTTTCCCTCCATAGCTTAACATCATTCTGAAAAATTAAGTCGGGTGTGGTGGCTCATGCCTGTCATCCTAGCCCTGTGGGAGGTGAGGTTTCACCATGTTCCCCAGGCTGGTCTCAAACTCCTGGGCAGGCAGATCTCTTGAGCCCAGGAGTTTGAGACCAGCCTGGACAACATGGTGAAACCTCATCTCTACAAAAAGATAGAAAAATTATCCAGGCATGGTGGCACAACCCTATCATCCCAAATACTCAGGAGGCTGAGGTGGGAGGATTGCTTGAGCCCAGGTTGTAGAGGCTACAGTGAGCCCTGATCATGCCACTGTACTCCAGCCTGAGTGACAGAATGAGAGCTTATATCCGAAGAAGAAGAAGAAGGGAAAAGAAAACTTATCTCTGCCTACAGTATTATAATTTTAGGACAAAGAGATAGATATGCCTGTTCTGGGCTTAAAAAATAAAATGCATCTTCCCTGAACAAGGAGAGAGGAGCTTCCTCCTGGATTTTCCTTGCAGCCATCAGCTTAAAGGCACCGTCCGCTCCCAGGGGTCCCTAGGAAGGACACACAGGGAGTCGCAGCAGTGAGAAGCTGCACTGGGGCTCAGCGAGGCCCAAAGCTGCCTCCCAAGAGTGGAGACTCCTGGAGAGAACTGTGCTGCATCTGCAGGGAGAGAGAAGGTCACGAAGAAGTCGGCACACCTGCAAACACAAGCCGAAAATACCTCCTTCATCACCGCTGGCAGGAAGGGAGCGAGCCAGCCAGCATCTGGTATTGTGTTTCGCTAGTTAGTCTCTCTAAGTGCCGCATCCTTTAGAATACACTGGATTTAGCGACACATGCATCAGGCGTGCTTCAGCTCCTTCTGTGGACCGGGCACTGAGCTGGGTGCTAGTCATGGAAAATTGAATAGGATCAACTCTGCCCTTAAGGAGTAATTAAGGTGAAGAATCACGGATGAATACAAACCAGGTGATCCCTCAAGTATAGCCTAACATGGGATATAGTTATACGGGTTTCACGTCCATCTCCTGCACCAGATTGAGACCTCCTTCTTTATTCAGCCTTCTTTATGTTCCCAGCACTTATCGTGGAGCCTGATGCAAATTTTTTCTGGATAAATAAATGAACAAATTAAAAGTTTATTATTTTAATGCATCTATTTCATCTAAACATCAATTGTTTATGATACATGACTAACTTACTGACCACCTAACAAAGGATGAACTCTTCCCCCAGATTCGAAATCACGTTCCGCTTAGCTCCAATATTATTATGATGCTTGTTTTATGCCTTTTAAGCAATGTTTTCACAGCTTGACTTTTACCCTGAGGAAGTGTCCTTACGTGCAATTGTTTTAAAGAATAATGAAATATGTACATGAGGAAAAATGATGATGTATGGACGAAGGAGAGTACAGCTCAGTTATCAGAGGCAAGAATAGGAAGCATATCCTTACGTCCTTCTGGCAGATTAATTAGGAGTATTAAGTTCTACTGAGACCTTTAAATTCTACAGCTCTGAACTCTTCTCGTCCCCCAGTTCTCTTCTCTTTAGATTTATGTGAAACGTTCCCAGTTCTCTTTTCTTTAGCTTTACATGAAACATTCCCAGTTCTCTTTTCTTTAGCTTTACATGAAACGTTACTTGTGATAGTTTAACATGTCCGCAAATTATCTGATACTCCCTTCAAACTGTGGGAGTTTAATTCTCTTCCTCTTGAGTGTGGGCTGGACTTAGTGATTCACTTCTCACAAATAGAACAAAGTGGAAGTCCTGGTGTGTGACTTTTAACATGAGGTCATTGCATCTACCATGGCCTCCTCCCTGCTCTTTCCCTCAATCACTTGCTCTGGGGTAAACCCAGCTCCCACATCATGCAGACCCTTGGCAGCCCATGTGGTGAAGAACCAAGGCCTTGTATCGACAGCTAGTGAGGAACTGAGGCCTCCTGGCCATACCACGTGAGGGAGCCATCTTGTGAACGGATTCTCTAGACCCTGCCTTGGGAGGACTGCGGACCCAGCCAGAAGCTTAATTCCACCTTCATAAGAGACCCCAAGTGAGAGCCATCCCGCTAAGTGAGTCCCTAATTCCTGACCCTCAGAAACAGTGTGAGAGAGTAAAGGTGTGTTGTCTGAAGTTGCTATGTACAGGGGGATTTGCTAAGCAGCCATGGATAACTACTCACCGTCCCCAGCCTCATCCATTCTGCCACTCTCTTCCTCATCTCCATTCTCTGCACCTTTTAATACTCCCAGAACTGGAAGATTGCCCTTGCAGCACAGGAGCAATGTATTCATTCATTCTGGATGGGACTTTTTCAATTATTCCCCCTCTTCTAGCTAGTTCTAAGCTAGTCCTCTGTGATCTCCAAAGGAGATTAAATGAAGACCTTTTTCATGACAGTCCATGTTCCTGAGGGGACATTCAGCCCCTCACCAAGGATCTCATTGGGGACCCTTTGCCTTTTCTCCTGCAAAGCTCCTAGACCTGCTTCATGACAATCTCCATTGAAAGCAGCTTTCCATTGATATGTCCTATTGCAGAGGACACGATCCTCAAGACAGCCCCTCTTCAGGCTTCAAGCTAACATTGCCTTCAACAACATTTTACAAAAAATCATAGCAAATTGGTAATGACAGTTATAAGAACATGGGCAGTGAAGACGTTCACTGCTAACTAGTAATTCCTTGTTTTAGAAATAGAAGTGTTTGCTGTGGTGTGAATGTTTGTGTCCCTCTAACATTCATAGGTTGAAGCCCAGTCCCCAGTGAGATGATATGAAGAGATGAGGCCTTTAGGGAGGGATGAGGTCATGAAGGAGCAAAGTACCCTCATAAAAGAGATCTGAGGGAGTTTGTTTGTCCTACAAACATGTGAGGATACAGCAAGAAAGCGCTTTCTGCCAGGCATGGTGTTCAACGCTGTAATCCCAGCACTTTGGGAGGCTGAGGCGGGCAGATCACAAGATCAGGAGATCGAGACCATCCTGGCCAACATGGTGAAACCCCGTCTCTACTAAAATACAAAAAAAAATTATCTGGGTGTGGTGACACGCCTGTAATCCCAGCTACTCGGGAGGCTGAGGCAGGGGATATCTCTTGAACCCAGGAGACAGAGGTTGCTGTGAGCCAAGATCGTGCCACTGAACTCCAGACTGGCTACAGAGGGAGACTGTCTCAAAAAAAAAAACGTTCAATGAAGACCAGGCTCTCACCAGATACCTGATCTCCGAGCTCCTTGATCTTGGACTTCTCAGCCTCCAGAACTGTGAGAAATAAGTGTTTACTGTTTAGGAGCTACCCAGTTTATGGAATTTTTGTTATACCCACCCAAACAGGCTGACGATGACTTGTTTCTCTTTAACTAAGAGATGTCATACTCAAAAACAACACAGCAGCTAAACCCAGCTCCAGTGACAGAAACTCAAAAACGCTTTCCATGTGGAAGTTTTGTGTATAGCTGCAGCTATTCCCAGTGTTTATCTTATAGGTCTGAGAGGCACCTCAGAAATATGAAGTGATTGAACAAAATTGGGGACCATTCTTGAACTGCTTTTATTAATATAGGATCATATAAGAAACGGCTAACTTGGGGGCCCTCCTAGCGAGAAGATTATCCATCTCCAGCACCTCCTCAAATTTTCTTTTGCTTTCTGTGACAGTATTACCTCTTTGAAGTGGAAGGGATTAATGCATTAAACATTACTGAAACCATTCTAACTTAGATTCAAAACGAGAAAATTTTCTTATAATGTAGGAAAACATTCTTTGGGCACTGCTAAAGGAATCTTGAAGTTAACAGCTTAAAACAGAGATTTCCTAAACCTTGGTTTGTCATGTTAGCTAACATCCTTTGCAAGTCAAATGTAGATAAATCACATGTTGTGAATTCATTGGGAAAATGGCAAAAGTCCCTTTGCTCTCACATTTTAGATTTTCTTCTGTTTTAAACAAATAAAATTGCTTAAAATAAAATTCCAAAAACAATATGAAGCATAGTTAAAAATAATTGTAGAACAACTTGCAATGAATGCTGAGAGGTGGTAAGGATAAAAGTATAAGGCAAGATAAGGCCAGGTGTGGTGGCTCACGCCTGTAATCCAAGCACTTTGGGAGGCAGAGGCGGGTGGATTACCTGAGGTCAGGTGTTCGAGACTAGCCTGACCAACATGGTGAAATCTCGTCTTTACTAAAAATACAAAAATTAGCCTGGCATGGAGGTGCATGCCTGTAATCCCAGCTACTTGGGAGGCTGAGGCAGGAGAATTGCTTGAACTCAGAAGGTAGAAGTTGCAGTGAGCTGAGATTGCACCACTGCACTCCAGCCTGGGCAACAAGAGCAAAGCTCCATCTCAAAAAAAAAAAAAAAAAAAAAAAGTATAAGGCATGATATTCTTAGATAAATTTATGAATAAATGATCAGTTAAAAGAGAGAGGGATTTACAGTCTATCTCTAAATTTTTAAGGTCAGAATTATAGGTAGTTGCCATATTCTTTCACTTCTTTTTGATATCTACTATGTAAATCCTAAAGTAATAAAAATCTTTAACTTAACCCATTCTAACAAAACCTTAGTTACTCACGGATAACTCTTCTAGACCATCAGATTTGTAGACTACCTCCAGACCAAAAAGTAGCTTGGAAAATTCCCTTAACTTTGAATCTGAGAAATCCAGGATCTGCGTTCTAGACATGATCTCATCAATCAATACTTAGCAAGCAAATAAATGGAGAAGAAAGTGAACATAGAAAGACATAAACTCCATCTGAGCCAGCCTTGAGGAGTGACAGACTCCTCTGCCTCTGTTTGTCCACTGGCATGACCAGGACAATAACTATTACTCTTTTCTCTTCAAAGAGATTCTCTAAACACCAATCAGATGTAGCTTACGAGTTGTTTAAGCCATTGTTGGAAGGCTTTGTGCCCAGAGTCACATGTCCGACTTACAAGAAAAAAGGAAAGCAGTGTAATAATGTACGTGGAAAAAGCCTCAAAGCAGATGTAGGTCCTGGGTCTAATTTTGAAAATGCAGCATTTGAGCCTCAGCTTTTTCATCAATAAAATCTGTGGTTGAAATTAAATTGAATTTCATGTACTATGAGATCAGATGGAAAACAGATAAACATTTTATTTTAATAATTGTGCATTTATTTTCATATATATTTAAAAATATAACTAGCACATCAAACTGGCGATTTCACAGACATAATTTAGGCAAGGCTTAAGTAGATTTGGCCTATTTAAGTTAAAAAAAACTGTGTTAATTACAAAATACATTACATAAAGAGCAATAAAGTACAGAAATGACAAAAGTTGCAAAGGAACTTTTAGGAAACTGGTATTGATGATTCTTGAGGTGCATTTATGAGTTATGGTTACACTAATAGCTATAAAAGATTCCCAAAAATGCAATTGTTCAAACAATATAGTTTATTTCTTTTGTGTGCAATAGAAGGCCCAAACTAGCAGGAAGATCTGCCCGGTGCCATTACCAGGGTCCTGAGTTCCTTGTAACTCCTTGTTCCTCCATCCCCAGAGGTGTCAGCCTCATCTGCGCGGTCGAGTCTTGCTCCATTCCAGGCCAGGGAAGAAGGAGCTTGGGGAGGTAGTTCCACCACTTTCCTGAAAGCTCTGACTCCGATCTCATCTCATCACACTTCAGTGGCAGGGACTGAGTCACGCACAGCACACCACCACCATCCCCACTGACCCTACCCCAACTACAAGGAAAGCTGAGAAATGCTTTACCACAAACCTCTCAGTTACCACAGTTTGAGGGCATTTTGACTGGCAGTGAGCAGTTTCTGCCTCAGGCCCTTCCAGCTCTGATAGTCTAGTTAAACTTTGAGTTGCGGGAATATTAGAAACCATCTCTCTTTCTGTTTCTCTGTCACATTTATTTTACTATTGAACACAGTTACTATTAGAACTTTCCTTTCTTTCTTTCTTTTTTTAAGACAGCGTCTCACTCAGGCACCCAGGCTGGAGATCAGTGGCATGATCTTAGCTCACTTCGGCTTCACCTCCTTCCGGGCTCAAGGAATACTCACACCTCAGCCTCCTGAGTAGCTGGGACTGCAGACATGTACCACGAGGCCTGGCTAATTTTCATATTTTTTGTAGAGACAGGATGTTGCCATGTTGCCCTGCCTGGTCTTGAACTCCTGAGCTCAAGTGATCTGCCCACCTTGGTGCTTGGATTGCAGGCATGAGCCACCATCCTCAGCCAAATTGTTGTTTCTATAGGAAGAATAACATAATTTTATTTCTGTTGAATGCCCAGAATCCTGTATTTTTGCTTAGCAATGCTTCACTGTTTGAATCAATCATCAGTAACTTTCTGTAGCATTGAATACCGTTACTCTGTGTTTACTGAAAAGGAGCAACAATTAGATCTGCAGGTCACGCACTTTATTTTTGCCTTATAGTGAAGCCAGGCGTTAAAATAGTTTTAGTCTTTATTTCTGTATTCAAGTCGGTAGAGCTGTCTGCTTATTCTGATTTTTATAAAAAATAATTTTTACCCATACTTTGGAAGTCCAAGGCAGGAGAATTGCTTGAGCCCAGGAGTTCAAGACCAGCCTGGGCAATATGGCAAGACCCCATCTCTACCAAAAAAAAATCTAAAAATTAGCCAGGCATGATGATGCAGACAGTCCCAGCTACTCGGGAGGCTGAGGCGGGAGAATCACTTGAACCCAGGAAGTCAAGACAAGGCTGCAGTGAGTCCTGTTTCCCCTCGGCAATAGAGAGAGAGAACCTGTCTCAAAACAAACAAACAAAACTTTGTCTCAAAAAAAAAACCTTTTATAAAGTAAAATCAAAATCCTGAGTGACTAAATACTCTTTTCTGTCTAAAAACACTTAAGCTGCTTATTGGTTTAATATGTAGAAACTCAAGTACACAACCATACAGGGTTCTATGGAAAGTTAGTGAACTCACTGTGGGCAGAGACATCTTAAATTTCCTTTATTCATTTGACTTTATTCATAGGATATGCTATAATATGCTGGGTACACAGTTGTTTAATAAATACATACTTCCTATTGATTAAGAGAATCATCCTTTTCCATGAGGGTAACCAGTTCTTTTTTTTTAATATACTTTAAGTTTTGGGGTACATGTGCAGATCATGCAGGATTGTTACATAGGTATACACATGCCATGGTGGTTTGCTGCCTCCATCCCCCTGTCATCTACATTAGGTATTTCTCTTAATGTTATCCCTCCCCAATCCCCGCACCCACTGCTATCCCTCCCGTAACCCCCACCCCACAACAGACCCCAGTGTGTGATGTTCCCCTCCCTGTGTCCATGTGTTCTCATCGTTCAACACCTACCTATGAGTGAGAACATGTGGTGTTTGGTTTTCTGTTCTTGAGTCAGTTTGCTGAGAATGATGGTTTCCAGATTCACCCATGTCCCTGCAAAGGACCTGAACTCATCCTTTTTTATGGCTGCATAGTATTTCATGGTGTATATGTGCCACATTTGCTTTATTCAGTCTATCATTGATGGGCATTTGGGTCAGTTCCAAGTCTTTGCTATTGTAAACAGTGCCACAGTGAACATATGTGCACATGTGTCTTTATTGTAGAATGATTTACAATCCTTGGGTATATACCCAGTAATGGGATTGCTAGGTCAAATGGTATTTCTAGTTCTAGATCCTTGAGGAATCACCACACTGTCTTCCACAATGGTTGAACTAATTTACACTCCCACCAACAGTGTAAAAGTGTTCCTGTTTCTCCACATCCTCTCCAGCATCTGTTATCTCCAGATTTTTTAATGATCGCCATTCTAACTGGTGTGAGATGGTATCTCAATGTGGTTTTCATTTGCATTTCTCTAATGACCAGTGATGATGAGCTTTTTTTCATATGTTTGTTAGCTGCATAAATATCTTCTTTTGATAAGTGTCTATTCATAGCTTTTGCCCACTTTTTGACGGTTTTTTGTTTTTTGTAAATTTGTTTAATTTCCTTGTAGATTCTGGATATTAGTCCTTTTGTCAGATGGGTAGATTGCAAAAATTTTCCCCATTCTGTTGGTTTCCAGTTCACTCTAACAATAGTTTCTTTTGCTGTGCAGAAGCTCTTTAGTTTAATTAGAACCTATTTGTCTATTTTAGCCTTTGTTGTCATTGCTTTTGGTATTTCAATCATGAAGTCCTTGCCCATGCCTATGTCCTGAGTGGTACTGCCTAGGTTTTCTCCTAGGGTTTTATGGTGTTAGGTCTTCATTTAAATCTTTAATCCATCTTGAGTTAATTTTTGTATAAGGTGTAAGAAAGGGATCCAGTTTCAGCTTTCTGCATATGGCTAGCCAGTTTTCCCAACACCATAAATTAAATTTTCCCGTTGCTTGTTTTTGTCAGATTCTCCTTGACAGCTAGTCAAGAGTCAAGGAGCAAACAAAAACAACAAAAGCAAATGCTGGATATTACTGAGTGCTGCAACATATGCAAAAACAAAATAAAGCTCAAATTGTCTACATAAGTATTAATTTTCTTCCTAAGATACCAAAAGTCTCAACTACAGGACTCCTCCACATCGAATTATATATTTACATTAAAGTTTTTCCCGAACATGTTTCCTCTGTTTGTAAATGATCTTTTTCTTGCTAAACAGCTCTTATCCATTGCCTTTGGAAAGGAAAACAAGTTGTGAAATTCCAGAAATTTTCCAAAGTACATTGAGACCTGATACCCTTAATCTTTTTCTTCAGTTCATTTTCTCTTTCTTCTTCTCTTTATCTTTCTTGGTGTTTCTCTAAATAACTGGTTATATGAAAGTTGTAGAACTGTTGTCATTTTTCCCTTTTTTTCTATGGTACTATTCACAGCCTCATCACTAAAAACTTTGAGGCTCATTAGACTCTTCACAGTTTAAACAACTATTATAAAATTATTTGGTAAGAATTAGAATTAATCAATAATATTTCCAAAAGATGCTGTCAAGAATGACAGGAAAAGGAGAGTAGATAGCTACCTTGCATAAAATACTGTTAATATATCTCAGATAATGAGAAGATATTATAATACTTGTGAAAGAAAGCAAAAATATAGTAGTTACTTCTATTTTGGTAAGACTCGCTCCTTTGTGCTACCAACTGTCAGCAAAAAAAAAAAAAAAAGTGTAACTGGGAAGAACAGGAATTTGTCTCCTTAGGACCACTTTGCCCCTCTATATTCCTCTGTGTTAATTTAGCCAAAGAGAAAATCTGAGCCATTAAAATAATCCTTAAGATTTTCAGGAATGTATGTGCGTGGGTGTGTGTGTGTGTGTGTGTGTGTGTGTGTGTGTGTGTTGTTTTATGTGTAAGAGAGACAATCAAAGCTGATTCATTGTATCTGCTGATGAAATTCAGTGAGATCTGTCTAGAGGGCTGGAAAGTAAAACTGAGTAATGAGATGGCGAATCAAAACATAGGGTGATTATGAGAGAATTTTCCCTCCAGCATTGGGGGATGGTGTAAATTTTCAGGTATGAGGATATGTATGGAGCTAGAGCGAGAAAACATTCTTTCCTGAGTAAGATGGGGGAGGATGGCTATGTCTAGGCTTGGGATCCTGATTTTTCTTGTAACACTGAGATAAGAATGAAAATGAAGGAAACCATCAGAGTTGGCTTATGGCTGCAGTAGCAGCATCTTCAGGTTGCCCAACCACTTGTGAGAGTGATGGTGGGTCTAGTTGCAGTGTGCATACCTGTAGAGACATGTGTTCTTTAAAAGGCACATAGATTACCCAGGGCTGAGAGAGACTTCTAGATACCAGAAGATGTTATCTTAAGTAAATAACCGTGGGAACTGGCAGAAAGGAAGAAGTGTTAGTTTTAATACATATAAAAAATCTATGACCCTATTTTGAGACAGAAGAATTTAAAAAGATTATGCCACAGAATAAGGATTGTGCCATTGATTTGCCTCTGGCCTACTCCCTTAAGAGGGTGCCCCAGGGAAACACCTGTTACATTTAAGCTCTGTTTCTAGTAAACAATTTCACCAATTACGCAATAAAAAATTCTGTGAACCTGGCACCCAGACCTGGAATTCCCAGTTGCTCTCACTGCCAAAGGTCAATCCAATGTGTCTGCTTTTGAAATATTTCAGCCAAAGAATGTTAATGACATTTTCCAATACACTGTGCTGTTACATGTCCCTCCCCGGAAATTTGGGATTACTAAAATACAGAGATATCTTGAGCGACAAAAGGCCACAATAGTGAAAGATAAGGCCAGCTTTTTAGATGCTCTGACCATCTGAAGGACCTACAAAGACACTGATTCAAGGAAACAAGTGGATTGCCTCTAAACTCTGAAAAGAAAAACTACAAATCCAAAATCAATTAACATTTATATGCATATCTACAAAACATAACACACTGTCAACTTTATTCATGGTTTCACTGAGTCTTCTAATAATCTCTATACCTCAAAAAGACTTGTAGATTAGGGGTTTTTCAGTTTGCAAGAATACTCATGTATGCAAGATGTCTCCAAATTCACAGACACACATCAATTAAATTTACTTGAACCCAGTGTTTCTGGAGCAAAAATATAAAAGCTTTTTCAACATAGTATTATGAAATAATTAACCTTGGTATTGAATGATAGCACACTTTAATATGTTTCTTTGGATGTGGGACAAAGACCTAAAAAAGTGTCTGTTGTTACGGGAAATAGCAAAACTTGAAGAGAAATTCTTCCATGTTCTTTCTCCTATTCCCACTGGCTTTTTCTTGTGTTTTTTTCCAGCTTAACAACAAAATTAAACACAAGTCAGAAAGGGAAACTTCCATTGCCAACATGAAGCCAACTTGTCCTAAACAGATAAATCACAAAGTTTAAAAGTGGTGGTTAATTTTTTGAAATAAATTGAGAAAAGGACATCAGAATTTTATTCTTTCCAGGATTCTCTATCTACCTCAGACTAAAAATGCAATATTTTTATTTCTAAAGATGCAGTCTGAATTGGTGTACATTGGCAATGGACAGGAGACCAGGCTTAACGCATGGACTATCACCACCCTCAATGGACTAGCACCAAGTCAAAGAAAATGAAATGTGGTTTTCTTCCATCTTTCAAGAAGAAATTAACCAACATAGGTCTGCCACATATTTATGTGTTGGATATCCTGGAAAACAACCTCTGAAACTTTATATAAATATGGAGATGAGATGAATTATTAGCAAATGTCACCAAAATTATTCCAACTCTCTTAAATGCTTCAAATATTTCACCTACTCAAAACTAGTTTAAAAAAAGATTTGCTCGAATTCTAAGTTACCTTAATTTTAAGTTATATTTTGGGTGTCAGCATCTAATTTATATGATTGATAACTCTTAAAAAAAGCAACATGAGAATTTACAGACATCAACAATAGCTTCAAATATGACTCACGTACATAGGAAAAGCTTTTAATAACTTTAACCAATTCCAGAAAACCAGATAGTTAGCATTTTGTTTTCCATTTCACTTTTCATTACATTGTCATCAATCAGTGAAAATGACTAAGTAGCAGTGCACAGGATTAAAAAAAAATGTCTCCGAAAAAAACCACCCTTATTAAATTCTTATTAAATTCTACGCATGATTTATATTCAGCTTGAAAATTATCAGCTAAGAATGGGATGACCAGAAGATCATTTGCATCTAGGATACTGAATATACCCATTTCTTAACCCCGCAATATAATAGGAAAGTTAATTCTAAAACAAATTTTAAAATCACCTCCTAAAACTATTGTTATCAGTATTTAAAATATTGTTAGATTTACTTTTCCCCATTATACCTTACTTTCCACACAACAGGATATTATGCTCCACTATAATATACAGTTGATACTCCACTATAATATACTATTATATTATACTCCACTATAACATACTGTTGAGGTCGGGATTATTTCATTTCACAAATGAAAAAATAAACACACAGATTAATATGAATAGAAACCAGTTTTCCCAAAGGATCATCTTCCCTGTTTTATACTCCAAATACACTCATAGAAGCAAGTATAATAGCTACTTATGGAAAAAGTTATATTAAAAGGGCACCATTAGGGTTGCTTTGACTAGTAAGGTATGTAGTCGAGTCTCGTTTTTGTATTTATCATTCGTGAAACAAAATTCAGGGTTCACTTACTTTCTATTTCCCTTGAGAATCTGATATATTTTCTTCAAGCCTTTTTATACGTCTATATTTGCATTCTTTATGCTTTTATAATATTAGGAACATAGTCACTGTTTTAACCATTTGATATATTATAAACCATTGATATAAACATTCCCCCATCACTAAATATTCTTCTACAACATAATTTTCAATGATTATGTGGTGAAGAGCTATGCAAATAGAAATGGGTTTTTACACATGTGAGGAGCTTCTAAACTCTCTTCTGTGTTAAAGACAGACTACCCTCCTCAGAGCTGAGGCTGTAATAACGTAAATAAAAATATGCTGGGGGCTTCAGAAATGATAACACTGATACTTATTTACGAACCATCCTTTTTTAACAGCTCAGCAACTTCATACCTACCTTCCATAGCAGAGGCCACTATAATATACTGTTGAGGTCGAGGTCATTTCATTAATTTCACAAATGAATAAATGAATACACAGATTAATATGAATAGAAATCCGTTTTCCCAAAGGATCATCTTCCTTGTTTTATACTCCAAATATACTCATAGAAGCAAGCATAATAGCAATTTATGGGATAAGTTATATGAAAATAATGTATGATTTTTCAAAGTTTAATCATTTAAAATAGTATATGTCATTTGCTTTCATTAATTCAGCTTACAGGGGCTTTTTGGGAAACAAAAAGTGTATCTCCAAAGAAAAAGTAGAAAAGATAATATTCTTATTTAGATGTTCTTGAGAAGTTATTTCCGTCCTACAATACCCTATACTGTAGTAACCACAGTATGCAGTTCACATGTTTTCTTGGCGACTATTCTGAGATTTAGAGACTGTAGATTTAGCAAATTTGTAGGTTTTGGACCAGTCAAAATAGTATTTCATTAATTGTTATATTTACACTGACTCCTTGTAATCATTCATGAAATTAAGGTTGTCAGTATTTTAATGTGACAATCTTAGTCTCCTTCATTACCTCGACTGGTTTAGCCAAACATGAATAACCATTTAGCTCTATGTCACCTGTAGAGAGGAAGTTAAATGAGGAAAAGCGAAGCACCATACTATCACAGTTAAGTTTTTGGATACACCTTTATTTTACCACTCAAAAGAAAAATGTAACCACCACAACAAAACTGGAAAAAATCATGATTAAAGAATGCCTGTCATTTTCTTCCACTGCTGGGAGCTACTGTCCACCCACTCCCAAGTGATGGACCTGTTTCTCTCAGTGCACTGGATTTAGATGTGCGAAAGGATGCAGACAGCTAAATTTGTCAAATCACCAGAGAGCCAATAAAGCAGCATTTGATCTGCTCTGTGGAAAGCATCTGGGTACCAAAGAAAAAATCATGAATGATACAAAACCGAGGTCACCTGAAAATACCACTAAGATACCAAATTAGGCTCATCTATCTCACAATGGAAGGGATCCTAGTGAAGGAACCCGAACTAGAAACCAATGCATTGACAGACAAGTCAAAGTATTCCCCTACAAAAGGATAGAATCTATTTTCTTTATTATCCAAACTTTTGAAATTTGATATTTATTAGGAATTGGTTTTGAATTATTAAAATTTTATTCATATTCCACTTAATATATAATCCCTGATTAATAAATCTACATGGCTAAAACATTTTGAATGTGACCAGATTATTTGCCAATATCAACTTAAAAGAAAAAACAATAAAAACAAAACAAAATTTAACTCATCTCAGTCTGCCACTCTCTTTTTCTTTTTAAAATTACTTTTTAGTGTCTAAAATCTGAAATCTGAAAATAGCCAACTCTATAAGCTTTTTCAAGGCCCTGAAAACAATCACATATGAATAGTGATGATGATTAGTATGATTAATCCTATAGATTTATTATCTAGGAAGCTAGAGGTTATTAGTTTTTATTAATGATTAATATTTCAAAAACACTGTATTAAATCATCTCATAAAAACCAGACACCTCTTTACGATAACATCCCTCCTACAGAAATAGAAGCCAAAGTTGTATGTCCTTGTGTCATTTTGTAAATTTTAACACTGGTAAGAAAAGATGAATACTTATACAAAACTGAATGTCATCCTATTTCCAAATATCTTTAAAAAGCAATACACTGCCACCTATTTTGCCATCAGTAAGTTGCTGATTCTTATTACCTAACACTCTTCTTTAGGTATAAATGGGCTGAAGGTTTTCTTACAATAGCTCCACAGATTAAAGTAGTAAAAAAAAAAAAAGAAGAAGAAAAATATTTATGATTTCAAAACAGAAATGAGAAAGTCCTCTTGCTTTTTGAATGTGTGCTCAATGAGAGTAATTTTCATTCTTCCATTTGAATTGGTTTCAGATCTATTCAGCACCTATGTGTTTTCTAATTAAACGGCATGATCCACTACATATTTTTTAAATGGTATTGTATGTCTGTTTCCGTTTTCTGAGAGGATATTTTTTAAGCACATCCAAAATAGTTCAACATTTTCCCACCACTGCAAAAAATAGCAACACATATCCTCAACACACATATTACACCACATGAATACATTTTTGCTTTTGGTCTCCCTTCAGTTCCATCTGCACTCTTGCTGTGCAACAGCTATAGCATAAAAACGTCTATTCTCACATGCTTTTGATATTACACTATTTAATCACATACAGCTGTGGCTTATGAGACTGTTACAAAACAATTTCAATGTAGTACTTGAAGCCAATTTTGAATAAACATCAACCATTTACTCTGAATAAAAAGTTTGACATTAAAAAAAGTTTCATTTTAAAGAAAAATACTCTTCTGTTGTTTTGTTTTTAGAATTTGGCATGGGCATAATTGTGACTGAGCTCTCTCTCTGCCAAAATACTGATAATGTCAAAAAGAATTGTGTAAAATCATATCAGTGCAAAAATGAAGCTTTCCAGAATTCCTGAAGCCAGAAAGACCTGGAATGAACTTGCATCCTCCCTTCTATATTGTGTCCCTCTCTGCAAATTTTCCCTACCCCAAGCCCTCAAATACATTTTATTAGTTTATGGAAATAATTTGGTGCTATTTTTTTTTCAAACTGAAAGAAAGTGAAGGGAAAATGCTTTAGAAAGAAGTTGTTAAATATACACGATGTTTTCCTTAAGTTTGAATCCATTCTGGAGAAAAAAATACTGTGAACTTTTTACATTTCTACTCCTTTTAAGTAGGCACCAAACTTAGTGTTGTAAAAACAATGTCTATATCATGGGGGAAAAAATGCAAAATAGGCATTGGAACTGTGTCCAATCCCACTGATAATGAAGGTTTGGGGGAGTTTAGAAAAAAAACAAAAACTAAGAAATGAGGGTGGCCCCTTGTGTCTATTTTCCTCTTATTTAAAACCAATTAAAAATTCCCTACAGTCTAAAATGAGACAAACAGGATTTATCATAGTTTCATGCTATCATAGTTTCATGCTATTATATTACCCCCTGAAGCGAAAGGAAATATTTGGAGTTGTACCTAAAAATTCTATCCCTGAAAGATTTTTAGAAAACCAGTTTTGTATGTTTCAGGCTTTCAAAGGAAAACAGAACTTTGGAGTTTTCAAGGCTGTTTTAAAATAACTGGCAAGTTACCAACTCTGGATATCAGTGCAAATCTGAGGCAGGAAGTACTAAGGAAATTCTAAACTCATTCCCTCCCTCTGCAAAATTTTCTACATTTTCATGTGTAAGGAGTGTGTTACAGAGTTGTTTTGCTTTTGAAGGATCTGTACATTCACATCGTTAAGAATATCCTTTGCCCTGTGGAGGCCTCTCTTCCTTCACCTACCCCTCTCTCCTTGTGTTTTCAAGTGTTTGCTCATTCTATGGCACAATCAATTGTGCTTCAGCTAGACTTTTAGAGACGGGTGGCTGCAGATGGTTGAATATTTAGCCTGAAATCAATTGTAGTTGATTAATTACTCCTTACACCTGGTCCTTTCTTCATATCAGGCTCAGAACACAATCTGAGTACCACCAGCCAAAGAAATTCTGTTCGGGTCCACTAGTCTGAACCCCTTTCTTCAATTCCTTCTGCGGAACCAGATGGCCAAAGAAGGGAATACAGTAAATTCATGTAAGAGCAACATCATTAGAAACTGTGCACTGGATTGGTAGAAACGTAGTGAACTGCTACGGGTGTGGAAAAGAAAAAAGAAGAAACTTGCTGTGTGTGCTTAGGCAACTTTTTAAGTTTTATGAAGAAGACTAAAGTTTTCCAAATATATGTGAGAGAAATATCTATTTCTCAGCTGAAAAATATCAATTCACCAGGCTGTAACCAAGTTTTCCTCTTTTTAATTTACCCAGTTCAACTAACTTTTTTTTCAAGTATCCCCCCCCAACACAATTACCTCAAAAATTCAGAATGAAATTCACCTGGGATCTCATAATTCAACAGCAACAGGTTGGTTTTTTGGAAAGGGTGATAAACTACTTGAAAAATGTTGGATTACAACTAATCAAACGTTTTGTATTTTGCCATTAAGCTAATGAACTATTTTTTGAGCCCCCTTTCTGTAAAACTTAGATTATTCTGGGTGGTCCCTTCAAACAGCAAATTTGCCTTGATAAACTATTTTTTATCCAGCTCTTTCTTATTTAAATATTTCAACATGTCAATAAGATTTCTTCATTATTCATTAAGTAGTGTTCCTCTTTGAAATTGCTTCTTTTGGTAGAAAAGAATTCATCAAAAAGGAAATTGACAAATGACAACTTTTAAGATGTAACGTGTGAAAGAGAGAGCATAGGATGGTAACACTGCTACACATTATAGTTGTGAGTCAACCCCTGGGTTTTCATCTTAACTTACATGCACATTTTTCTAATATAAAACATTATAAAGATTTCAAAAATTATTTGAAGGGATGAAGCATAATCATATATTTTTAAAGAAGCCAAGTTGAGAAATTGATTCCAATGCAATGGAAAATAATAGGAGCAAAGAAGGGTTACAAGTTCTTCTCAAACTTTACTGTGTATTTCAGGGAACGGAAACATCTTCATTTATTTCTTAAATCTCATTTTTCATTTTATCATTAAAAAAATAGCCGATGTATTTATCATTACACAAGCAGAAAAAGAAAGTTCAGCATTTGTGCATTTTCTGAAAGAATACAGTAATAAACATTTCAATCATTTAAAATCCCATGAAGATTTTCCTCAAAAAAACTAATGATAGAAAACAGCCCTTGCAGATTGTCAGGAAAGAAACCTACCTCAATTAAGAGAAAAATTTAAGATATGACATCACCAGAATGTGATTTTTTCTACCATAGAATTCTATTTTTATCAAACATAAGTATTCTTAACATATCAGCATCATTTGGAATAGCTATGATTTTAAAATTGAATTATGACTACAAGCCAAGGCTATAAAGAGTGGATTTTATCAATTCCACTCAGGCTTACCAAATAAATATAAGCAGCATGTACTTTATTTAAAAGTATTATAAATTATATTTTGAGGTATACATGCAGAAAGAACAAAAAGTGATGTGGAAATAACCTAGTTGTTTTCCTGTTATACTGAAACGTGGTGGTGCTTCATTGTATACTATTAACCCTGTCAGAAAGTCCCCAGTACCCACATTATAAAATATGATTGCACATTGACTCTTCATCGCATTTCCTCTTTATGCAAGTCTCAAAACAGGGCACGTCTTCACATCTTCAGCTTCCAGGAATGCTATTAATGTCTGTCATTTCAGAGCCACCGTAACAACACAGGACAACTTCAAAGCACTGTCGACATTTTACAACATAATAATCAATATGAACTACCATGATAGGCAAAGTAGCTGATCTTACATTCCCTACTACCCTGATCTGATTATCCAAATATCAACATAGGACGCCTAATGGATCTAACTTCTTTAAAAATGTTCCAGAAGTTGATGGCGTTGGCTAGCTTGAGAGTAACAAGATCCAGATGCTGCCTGTCTATACAGCTCTAAACTACATAGAACTCCAAAACAGATATCTAAAATCTCCTCTATTTTTCAGGCTCTTCTCTTTTCCCTTATCATTCCACTCTCCCTCTCTCACACACACACATACTTTCTACTAGTATAGCTCATCAAGCACCCAGCGTCTGAAAAAATGTGCATAACATTTATTTCCTGTTAGCAATAGGCTAAAAGAAATCTCAAACAGAAAAACAATTATGTTATTCATTTCCATCTAAAGTTTCTTTTCTGAAGATACACCACAGTAGAAAACAAGGACCCAAAACAAAGTGTAATTTTCGAAACACTTGGAAAAATTTAGCCAAATGAGTAAAAGGGATGGAATGTCTGATGTTTTTCATGCAACCTTTGAGTTTATTGTTTTTGTTTCATTGAGGGATGAGAAATGACTGTATATTTTCCCCTTTTAACCTGTCCTTGCTCTGCCATTTCCTTGAGGAATGTCAAGCAGCATTCGCTACGTAATACCCCCAAAGAGTTAAAACTCAAGGCGCTGAGCAGGAGGGTTAGTCTATTTAAGCATCAGCAGCACAAACTAAATGCTCACAAAGGCAAATAGCAGTGTGAGTCGACCTTGGAGGGGCAGGGTGGATTATAAAGCAATTGAAAAAGAAAAAAAAAATAAAGCAACAATCTTTGCTACAATAACTGAAAGTCTGCTTGCCAGTCCGGTTTACTAATAGGCATTGTTTGATGAGACAAAATAAATGAGAGATAACTACAGCATGAATTATCAAACCCTAATCACATCACCGAGTCCTGGTGACAGCACAGATCATTCAGGCACGCCTTATTCACTCGCGGCATATTTATTTATTAAGAAGACCATGGAGCCTGGCTAATGCTAATGCAATACAAAATAATATCACCCATACTCTCAAGCTGGTTGCTCTACTAACATGGTTTCCCCCTAATCAAGTCCAATTTAATTGACAAATTGGAGCAGTGATTTCACACCTGAGAGTCTTTCATGTCTTAACTGCAGGACAAAGTTCAGGGTAGGTACTGCCCACTGCTTACTTACCTGGGCTTGCCTCTGGGCCCCTAATGGTCATTTGAGCACAAACACACACACACACACATAAAGCCTAAAGTATTTAACCAATTCAAGTCCAATTATTATCAGTTACATTTCATTTCTTTTCAAGACTCAGGCCTCCTAATGGCAGCTACACAGAAGAACAGAGCTTCTAAAAGTTAAAAAAACATCTATTGTAAAGCTCCGAATGCAGTCTATAGAATGCTGATTACCCTCAATATAAAATATACAAGGCAAATTAAAAATAAAAACACACAGGCAAACTCTCAGAGACTCTGGTGGGTGCCCTACACCTTCCCACACCCTTCTTTCATCCTATACTCTGCCATTAAAAGTTTGGGTCACCCCCACCCTGGCACATCCTATCCAGTGGGAAAAACCCTTTTAGAGCCACAAACAAAGAACAGCTCACTAGAAAAGCCCCTGAAATTGTATTCTTGTGCCTGATAATCACTGTTGTGATCTGCTTTGTAAAAACCGTGCCCATCTGCGAAAGACTCTCCTCATATCAGGATCATTTATGCTGCCAAATAACAACAAAGGAACCGAACTCAAGTGAAACTATTATCTCTCCTTAAAGAGAAAGCTACAATTCCGGGTTTGCTGCTTTCTTCTTCTGTCCTCGTCTGCCTCATTAACTCCATTGGTATGTTACTAATTTCAAAGAAGCAGGAAGAGGTGATGGGGGTGGGGGTCAAATCATAATTCACACGCCTGTCTGCTTCCCATCCCAAGTGCAGAAGGATACCACGCTGATTGCCACAACGTGGGTCAAGCCATACCTTGGTTTGGAGATAATGAGGATAGTAGTAAGTGTACTGGGGGTACATTTGTGGCTGATCCAGGCGTTTGCCCATGTAGCTGGAATCTTTATCTCCGAGGCAGGGAACTGGATGACAGGGTATAGTGCCCCAGGCCGAGCTTCCTCTTAAACCACTATCCCTGACAGTCCCGGTGACTGATGAGGCTTCAGAGACTCCACCACTCGCTAGTTCCAACACAGCAAGAATTTTTTTAAAAAGCAAAACAAAACAAAAAACAAACACACCAAAGCAAAAAAAAAAAAAAAAAAAAAAAGGCGTGGGGAGTGAGATCTGTAGAAAAAAAACACCCACACACAGCCTTCCCAGATCTTGCCTGGCTTCCCCCAGCCGCCGGGGTCCACTTGGGATGAGGCAGTTTGTTCTCTAACCAGGCTGTCTGTAGTGATGTCAATTGCCAGCGTTTGTAAAAGGGGAAAAAATCAAAGTCCTTTTAGCACAACTCCGAATCCTTGCAGATCAGCTTCCTGTCTCCTGGTTGTCTCTTTCCCCACCTTAAAGAAAAAGAAAGAAAAAAAGAGAGAGAGACAGAGAAAGAAAGAAAAACAAAAAAGGAAAAAAAAAAAAGAAAGAAAAAGAAAGGGGAAAAAGAAAAAAAAAAAAGCCTTGCACAGCTTAGTTGCTGCGGTCTCCCTCCCAGAGTGACATGGTGTTCGGGGCTTGTCCTGTCCTTTCATTCACTTCCCCTCCTTCCAGCCGGTGGGTGGAACCGAGAGAGCCTCTCCAGGGAGCAGCGTACGCAGTCCAGAAGGCTGCAGTATTTCCTCCAAGAAAAAAAAAAAAGGCTGCTTCAACCCCTGCTGCAAGCAAAGTTCCGATTCCCTCTGCTGGCTATCTCGAATAGCAAGCGATTTTTGCAGCAACGCTGCTGCCGCTGGAACTGAAGCTGAAGAACTCAAATGCGGGCGGTGGATTATTTCTTATCCCTCCTTCCATCTACCCCACACAAGAGCTGCTTTTTGTTCTTTTTGCCAAGTTCCAAGGTAAGCCACGCTGCTAAACAAAACACAGAAGCGAGGGAAGAGAGGACGACAGAAGGAAGGAGGAGAAAGGAAAAGAAATAAAGGCAGGGGAGCTAACCTTGCTGGTTAACGGGGGAAAAAGTAAGTCCCGGATGCTTTCGAAATCTGTTAACACACTAGAGCCAGATGAATCCAATAGCTGATTGAGAAACTAACCTTTTACCACCTGGAAGACCTGGAGGATGCTAAGTATTGAAGAAATTTTAGGGTCTACTTCAGGACTACTATAATAGGCTACATGTCATCAGATTGGACTGATCAACTGAATATATCAAAAATAATAACTCTTTATTACATCCATTTTGTAAAAATCAAAGGAGGTGATCCCTTAGGTTTATCAGATTTTTTACAAATAAAATCTGTTTCTCCCATTGTCTATGATTATTTTGATGCACTGATGCTTTAATCACTTTACTGCTATCATCTAAAAAAAAAAAAAAAAGGACAAAAATCATAATTACTTAGCAGAGTTTTTTCCCACCAATGATAATATTCTGTCATGTCTATCAGCTGCTACATTATAATACAAATTGTTTCCGAGAAAATATATTTCCTTAAAGGGTCCCTTTTCAAGGCAGGCGAAGCTAAAATTAGACGTGCCAGCTGTGTTTTGCTGTGAGTGCTCACGCATGCCCAAAGCGTGGGCAGACCAGGACTGAGTTCTTTTCTACTTTGTCAAGTCGGCTCTGTTCTCCCGAGCCCAGAGTTGCCTATTTAGATAAAAGGTCCCTGGTACAAATCCAGCTTCCTAGTCAAGAAGAACAGAATTTGGTATCAATGCACACATGGTGTCCATCCACATGCAAGCCGTACCACCCCTGAAGCAACTGGCTTCCGCTGAGGGGAACTGGTTTCTGGAAGCTATGTGAGTGTATGCGTGTTCCCTGGATAAAAATAAGGATGGCAGGTAAATAGTTTTATGTTTTACTTTTGGCAAGAATAACAATCAGAAGGAGAGAAGGAAGGATGGAGGGCGGGAGTTAGGAGAGTTAGGAGACCCTGACAGCGTGGTGATTGAGAACATTACATCAACCCCACCTATCTCTTAAACGTGTTATTTGGAGCCTCAGTTGTCCAATCTGTAAAATGGAAATACTACCAATTCTCCTGGCTGAAGGCAGTACATTGAATCAGATACTAAAAATGACACTGAGTTAAAATCCTTCTGTGGCATCACATTTCTCAGACAATAAAGTCCTGAGTCTTTGGAATAGGTTTCAGGACACTTGAGGAGCTGTCTGGCCCTGGCTTTCTACTCTACTCTCAGAACTTCATCTCTGCCCCTCACATCCTACACCCGAGTCACACTGAGCTACACTCAGGACAGGAACATGCTCTCAGAGCCTTCTCTCCTTCCCTCTTCCTGGAGTGCTCCCTCAACTCCATCTCCTCCTCTCTTACCCTGTAGCCTGTCCTTCAGGTCTCAGTATGGGTATCACCTCCTCAAAGTAGCTTTCTCTAAACCCTTCCTTCTCTGCTGCACTTTCTATTTGCCCTCATCGAAGGCTTACTCTACATGTATTTGCCTGCTTATTGTTTGTTTCTTCCATGATGTCCTAAACTCTAGGAGAGCAGGAGGTTACATCATTCTCATTTGCCTTTACATTTCCAAAAATTTGCATAGAGTTGAGCACAAAATGGGTGTTCAGTAAATGTTTGAAGAAAAAAATGTTAAACATAATTAATAATTTTTCAGCCTGACTTATATCCCTCTTTCAGTACATTTCAGTCCTTGTCACAGGTCAAGAACTGACCTGGGTGCAGGATCTAGAGGCACATAAATCAGAAAGGTCTTTCTTTCATTGAGTTTATATTTAGTGGGGAGGGGAGGAGTTCGGGGAATAAACAATGGGATAAACAAGTAAATATGCAGTATAATGTCAGGAAATATATGGTGCTGTAAAGAAATATGATACAGAGTAAACAGAAACAAAGTCACAGAGATTCCACTTTAAACAAGATAGGAAAATGATCTCCAAGGAAGAGCTTGGGAAAATGCTTTCCTAAGGTCAAGGCAAGGGCGTGAACCATTCTCAGGGTATTGTGCACTGTGAGAATACATAGTGTTAATGCCTTGGAACCCATCCAGACTGCCTGGATTCCAATCCTGCCTCTTCTGCAATCATCTCCTTTAGTTTCTTCATCCATCAAATATCACTATTCACTTTACACATTAATCTCGAGAACCAACCCATATAAACACATGAAGCATTTAAAGCACCTTGCAACATGTTGGATCTGCTTAAC
The DNA here is from genome assembly GCA_963574635.1 of Cheracebus regulus. Taxonomy (NCBI): domain Eukaryota; kingdom Metazoa; phylum Chordata; class Mammalia; order Primates; family Pitheciidae; genus Cheracebus; species Cheracebus regulus. The sequence goes on along the minus strand of CAUYQU010007976.1, from coordinate 55,958 downwards.
AAATGCCAGCCTGCATTTGGGGGAAACACATCGCAGTCACAGGGAACAGTGACTACAGAAAAGCCTGCAGTGGGACGGTGTCTTTGGAATGTGCAAAATATGGCACAGAGGCTGAAATAAGCAAGTGAGGAGTAAAGATCATAAAATGGGGCTGGGGAGGTACCCTTGGGCCAGATCATATAAACCTTAGTAAAGAATTGATGTGGAAAGCTAAATAAATGATAGTTAATAGCAAAGACTCTATACAAATATTCAGATTCTACATCCAGTCATCTTCAACTATAGAATGCTGTCATTTAAACAACCTATTGATGTCCCTCCAAATTCAGACTTGTAAGACCAAAACCCAGGATTACATTGGCCAATTATACCACCATGGACTAAATATATAAGTTTTCTTTTATTAATACATGGCTTAGATACTCCTTAAGGGGGAAAGAATACAGTCTTATTTACAAATGAAAAGCCAAATAAATAACTCCTCAGCCAAAACCGATACAGCCCATTATTTGTAAAAGTTCCCAGCATGTGTTGATGCCATCAGCAATTTCTACACAAAATTGTTACTTTTTAAAATGCTATTTGATTTCATTGGATTATTGTAATGTTTTGGGCATAAATTGTCATCAGCTTAAACATCTTCATTGCACCTTTAAAGCTTTTCTTAAGTAATGCAAAGTAGGTTTACCACTTGTGGGAATTGTAAAACCTGTGTTTTTATTTTTTATTTTGTATTTTCTTCCCTCAGAGACACCAGTAGCCATGGCAATTCAGGAGGCAAGATACTCAAATCAGAAATAGTTTTTATATCATTTCTGCTCTGTTGGAGCAGTAGCGTTTTCCATTTAAATGATCAAGTTAAGGTAGGAGGTAACTGGTTTAAGGCATTCTCTAAATCAAAAGACAGCTGTGTCCTATATGCCAACTAACCAACAAATTTCATAGAAATTCAAGGACAGCAAACTGCATCAAAGGGCATAGACTCTCACTGGTTCACATGATGCACAGGCTAGACAGAAGAGGCACTGATTTATTTATTTATTTATTTATTTATTTATTTTTATTTTTAAATTTTTTTAGGTGGAGTCTTGCCCTGTTGCCAAGGCTGAAGGGCAGTGGTGTGACATTGGTTCACAGCAACCTCTGCCTCCCAGGTCCAAGCATTTCTCCTGCCCCAGCCTCTTGAGTATCTGGGATTATAGGCACCCGCCACAATGCCTGGCTAATTTTTTTATTTTTGGTTCAGAAGGGGTTTTGCCATATTGGCCAGGCTGGTCTCGAACTCCTGACCTCAGGTGATCTACTCGCCTCTACCTCCCAAAGTGCTGGGATTACAGGCATGAGCCACCAGGCTGGGCTGAGGCACTGATTTAGGGCAAGTTTTTGACTAAGAGGACTGAAATGATGCCTTAAACCTGCCATTGGGAAGTGGGGAAGCGATGGCACCGAAATGCTGAAATGAAGGTCAACTGGGTAGAGATGACAGGTCTCTTCTAGTTTGCTCTTGACCTACCCACTCAGAGAATAACTGAGTCCTTTCTTTGGATGTTTGTGTTTTAAATCATGAAGATTTAGTCAAGGCCGGGTGCTGTGGCTCACATCTGTAATCCTAACACTTTGGGAGCCCAAGGCAGATGGATCCCCTGATGTCAAAAGTTCCAGACCAGTCTGACAAACATGGTGAAACCCCGTCTCTACTAAAAATATAAAAATTAGCCAAATGTGGTGGTGTGTGCCTGTAATCTCTGCTGCTTGGGAGGCTGAGGCAGAAGAATCACTTGAACCCGGGAGGCTGAGGTTGCAGGGAGCTAAGATTGCGCTATTGCACTCCAGCTTGGATGACAATAGGGAAACTCCATCTCAAAACAAACCAAAAAAAAAGAGTTAGTCAAAAGCAAAAGAAAAGAACAGAAGTGTAAGGAAAACACAAAATTCTGCTACCCTAAAAAGTATATAAATATACTCTTCTATCTTCAAGAAGGACATGCATGACCTTGAAAGAACATTTTTTTAAATCTTGGCATTTCATGCCCACTTTATTTAAATTTATGAAATCCCTCTCCAACATAGCAGTTGTCAAAGGAATGTTAAACATAAAAGTTGTTTAAAAAAAAAAAAGACAAAATGGTAGATTTCAAATTCCAACATTAAGGTACTGTTACAACATTTTTTTTTTCCTCTGCAGAATACTTACGGATGGTTTAGGAAAATACCTAAGACAAATTAGCAGAGACAATATAGTGATTCAAGCATGTGTGGTCCAAATTTAAACTATAACTGAGTATAAAAATATTCCTGTTAAGATGATTAAAATTGGCTTTGAAAGACAATATCAAACCTTAGGACAAAATTATGCCATAGTATAGTTTGAGACATTTAATCAGGTAGAAAAGCAAGAAGAATTTAAAACAAAGGAGAGTTGTTAACTTCAACACAGTTTTACCGAATACTTACTATGTACCTAAATAATTGAGAGTACCAATATAAATATTATTATCCCCGTCCTCAAATGGATTTAACAACTCCATATTTCTAAATACCAGCCATTCATGTATAATCTTTATGTTTTCTCTCATATGTGAGTACCAATTTGTAAGATTAGTTATAAGTTTTCTTTAAATCGACTTAATTTTTTTTCTGGAATACATACTTTATTAGAAAGCAAAAATATACATGAAGGCTTATGTCTATTTTTCTTCTATTACCTTTCCAAAAATTACACACCTTATATCCTCTCTATTTCCATTTTTCATAGCATTTAATACTTGTGGCAGGCACATCCAGTTCTCGAAAGAGAAAAATCACTGGGATTAACTACCAAGATTCACAGGTTCTCACTCCACTGAAAGTAGGCATGGCCATGTGACTTGCCAGGCCAATAAAACATGAAGCAGCAAGTGACACATGTAAAAGCTTTTAGCTGCTGCTGTTTGATTCTTCTCTAGTGGAAGCACCTGCTGACATGGAGGGGCCACAAGAAGCGAGCATCTTGAAAAGCTGAGGGCGGCTAATTTGGATAGCTGCCTGGACTAGCCACTGCAGACTTCTCATAAGCAAGAAATAAACCTTTGTTACAGTGCACTAGTAAAATTTGGTGATTGTTCCCACAGATTATCCTAGGCTACCTGTTTAATATAGCATTACTTACAGTTTGGTTACGCATTTTTGGTTTTCTTACTTGGGTATTCTTCCCATTAATATCTAACCTCCACAGAACAACAAATTTATTTAACACATTATATTCTGACACACAGAACAGTCCTTGGGATTTAATACACACTTAGTAAATATTTCTTAAATAAATAAATGGAGTAGTTACCCCTTATTCACAGGACATATGTTCCAAGATTCCTGAAATCTTGGATAGTACCAAAGCCTATATATAATGTTTTTTCCTATATATACATATGTACAACAGATTTATTTATAAACTAGGCACAATATGAGAATAATAATAATAGAAAAGGCAATTATAACAATATACTGTAGTAAAAGTTATATGATTGTGGTCTCTCTTTCTCGGTCTCTCAGAATATCATACTGTACCACTGGTAACTGAAACCTGAAGCCATGGAAACAAAACTGTGAAGAAGATGGGGGGGTGGGCAGGAAACTACTGTAAATGAAACTACTGTAAATGGTTTCTCTAAAATCATCTCATTTATGTACTAGTGGTTAACGGACACTATTTTGTGAAAAAATAAAAGGGTAACTGAGGCTTATACATGTTAAGTTTTCTGAGAGGAGAACTGTACTAGGTATTCTGCAAGGGGAAAGGATTTTGTACACTGACTGTTGGAAATGGATACTGGAGTTGATGAGCCAAAAAAAGGGAAAAATTTAGAGTGTTTGAACTGAATGCTTGTATCCTCCCCAAACTCCTGTGTTGAAATTCTAACCCCCAATGTGGTGGTATTAGGAGGTGGGAGCCTGGGGAGATAATTCGATCGTAGAGCAGAGGCTTCATGAATGGGATTAGTGTCTTTATAACAGAAGACATTGAAGAGATGATCCTTCTTTCCTTTCTGTCATGTGAGGATACAATGAGAAGAGCTGCCATCTGCAAACCAAGAAGCAAGCCCTCATCAAACACCGGGTCTGCTGCCCCCATGATGTTGGACTACTCAGCCTCTAGAACTGTGAGAAATAAATGTTTGTTGCTTAAGCCACTCAGTCAACGATAATTTGTTATAGCCGCCTGAACGGACTGAAACAAGCAAACAAATATATATATATGAATAGATGACCTACTACATAGTATGTACTACTAGAAATATAAACGTTTCTTCAATGAATACTCACAAGTATCTGGGAAGTAGGTATGATTTTTCACACTTTACAACAGAGAAAATTGAGAGGAAGAGGATATAACTACCCTTTCCAAGTCTGCCCAGTTACAACATGGTAGAGGAAGATTCCTGACTCATGTCTGTATAGGGCCCACATACAGGCTTAGTCCTTAGCATCATCTGATGGCAATCTTAAATGCTTAGTTGAAAATTAGATGAGACGACCTTTGTGTTTAAAATTGAAAATACAGTATACATAAAAGTCCTAAGTAAATCAATCATGTCTGCATGGAGACAGATAGAAAACTGGAAAGAAAGAACATGGCCTTTTATCACATAGTATAAACTCGGTTTGGATGGCAAATGTGATGGTTAATTGCATATGTCAACCTGGCATGGCTACAGCCCTAGCTGTATGGTCATGCACTAGTCTAAGTGTTGCTGTGAGGTATTTTTTAAATGTGATTAACATTTAAATTAGGACACTCTGAGTAAAGCAGATTACCCTTCCTAATGTAGGTAGGTCTCATCAGTCAGTCAAATGCCTTAAGAATAAAGATGGAGATCTTTAGAAATGAAGGAATTCTGCTCCCAGACTGCCTTTGAACTCAAGACTCTCTACCAACTCTTCCCTAAGTCTCCGGCTGGCTCACCCTGAGGGTTATTTTGGGGACTCTCCAGCTTCCACAATGAACCAGTTCCTTGAAATCTCTCATACATATATTTACATATATTATATATATGAAATATGGTTCAACATTTTTGGAAAATCCTAATATAATGAAAGATAAATAAGGCAGCTATAAAGGTCAGTGAGATTGGCACTCTTATACCTTCCTAATAAATGTCTATAATATTTCTAATATAATTGAAACAAAATATATAGTCCTAACGATCGTTTTCCAGTCATTTCAGTTGTAAGAATCTAAAATAGATCATCGTTATTAGCATTTTAGGTATAAGTAATTGGAGTAACCTGATGTCCAGCCCTAGCAGGTTGGTTGACTAAATCACCAATGAATAGATTATGATTCAACCATTAAAATGATACTAAGAAAACATTTATCAATATGGAAAATGTTTAGATTGAATAATGGGAAAAATCAGAATACAATATTATATATGCAGTTTTTCAACTATGAAATATAAAGAGAATGAAAGAACAATACCAAAATAACTACAGTGAAATTTGTCCTCTGTGGTTAGGGATTTTGTAATTGTACTTTACTTTTTGATAAATTTTGGCATTTTCCAATATACCTTAAACATGTTATTTCACTGTTTAAAATAAACACTAATTTAAAAGAAAATTTAGGATAAGTATATTCCAAAGTATGAATTTTTGTTATTGCCAGAGAGGCAAATTTTTAAAGCCCAGAAATAATAACAGAAAAATAAATTACATGTTTACGTTAGCCATTTCCTCTCTATCTGAACCAGACATCAATTTAAGAAAAAAGTTTGTCTTTCTTTAAAATCTGGGAGCATTAGTCCTACATCAAAATAATGTTAAAATTCTTATTTAAGGCATAAAGACAAATATCACTTAATGAAATAATAATAGCTACCAATGAATGGCAAAGGGAAAGGTTTAAACCTGCAAAAATATGCAGTATTATCATTTTTAACATTCTACTTGATATAGTTCGGATATCTGTCCCTACCAAAATCTCATGTTGAATTGTAATCCCCAGTGGAGCATGGCGGTAGGTATTTGAATCATCAGGGCTGATCCCTCGTGGCTTGGTGCTGTCTTCGTGATAGTGAGTTCTCACAAGATCTGGTCATTTAAAACTGTGTGGCATCTGACTTGATTCTGCTTTTGCCATGTAATGTGCCTACTCCTCTGCCATGCACTGTGATTGTAAGCTCCCTGAAGCCTCCCCAGAAGCTGATGCCCAACCTATGTTTCCTGTACAGCCTGCAGAATCATGAACGAATTAAGCTTATTTTCTCTATAAATTACCCAGTCTCTGGTATTTCTTTATAGCAATAGAAGAACAGCCTAATATAGGACTTTTGCCTTGTGCTTCTCACTAAATTCATATTTTTTCAAATATTGATGTGTCTCTGACAGTTTATGTGTTGTAAGAATAGTGTTGTTTTTATTCTCTCACTATGCCTTCTATTTATTTTGATGCCACAAATTCCACTACTTGTAGTACATTGAGTCAGTTTTGTCCTGATGGAGGTGATAGATTCCAAGAGGCCCTTCTCACAACCATGCCTTCTACCATGATTAGTAACGTCCTCGGACCAGTGCACCAGAAAACATGAAACTGAAAGCCTCAAGGTAGGGAAAAACACGTAACTCCTTTGCCGCATGGGAAACACATTTTTTCTGAAGGAAATATCTTCACTTTTATTGACTTCTAGCTTCTAGCTGCCAATAGCTAAGCAAATCTGGTCGATATGGCCAGATTTGATTTGGCAGGACCGATTCTTCTCCCCAGAAAAATCTACAGTGGCAGAAGTCCAGACCAAAAGACCAGTAATTAGAATTACCAGACAAAATATAGGACAGCTGGTTAAATTTGAATTTCAGAAACTAATAAGTTTTAAAATAAAAGTATGCCTAAAATATTACATATGGTATGTCTCAAAAAAATTTGAACCATACTTATTATTCATTGCTTGTCTGAGATTCAAATTTAACTGGGTAGTTTATATTTTTATATCCTAAATCTGGCCACCCTACTACCAACTGATGCACTGAGACAGTTTCCAGAACTTTCAGAGGACACAGAGATTTGATGAAGACTCAAAATTGAAGGACAATTGACAATGGTTAATATTTTCTATTCTTATTACACTTAAACAATGTAAACCAAAAGAGTCCCCAAATTAACTATCCTTTAAGAGACTTAAACCACCAGTGGTGTTTCTAACATAAAGTGATACAGTATTCCAGTAGCTCTGTTTTTATTATAGTTTCAAGCTGATGTCTTTCCTTTTAGCATGAGGGAAAATTTTAATTGTTTTCTTAAATTGTTATTCAACACAATAAAGTACTATCTAGAATGACAGACGTCCAGATCCCCATCCCTGATACCAGAAAAGTACAATGCAAAGAGACCAGAAAAATATGCAAAACAGAACAGAAAAGGAGGTGAAGGGCAATGCTACCCGAAGTGTGGTCCACAGACAAGTGCTGATTGGCAGACTTGCACATCCATGACTACCGAGTCTAGGGCTAAGAATCCATATCTAGCAGCTTTATGGTCATTTGTCTAAAGAATTTTTTGTCTCTTGTCTGTAAGTCATAAATGTTGGACTTGGAGTTTGGAAATCTGCTTTATGTTTTTCAATTTCTAGTAATTTTCATTCTATTTTTATAAAAATATCAGCTGGGGTCAATTAGAGATTAAAACACTAGTCTTTCTCTACTGATAGAAAAGTGCTGAAAATTTTCTTATATTCATTCACTTTCATTTGTACATTTCTAGTGGTAAAAAAGTTGCATTGATGCTTCTTTTTAAAAACAATTTAATTTTTTAAATTTTTGTGGGTACATAGGTGTATATATTTATGGGGTACATGAGATATTTTGATACAGGCATGCAACATGAAATAAGCACAACATGGAGAATGGGGTATCCATCCCCTCAAGCATTCATTCATTGAGTTAAAACCAATCCAATTACATGCTTTAAATTATTTTAAAATATACAATTATTAACTATAGTCACCTTATTGTGCTATACAATAGTAGGTTTTGTGTTTTCTGATTACAGTACAAAGAATAAACCCACATGAACTAGAAAGGAAAAGTTTAGTTTCCTCACATTTACTTTACTTGTTTTCTTAACTCTCTTTTCTTTGTCTAGTCCTTCCTCTCTAACTTGCACCACACCTTCCTGACTCCGAGGAAGAAATTTAAGAGTATCATACCCAAAATCAGGGCTTGCAGGGTTTCTTGGCTGTGAGTGACTGTCCTTGGCAATATGAGTCCCCCAGCTGGGGCCTCAGTTGCCTCGTGTGTAAAATGTAGGTTGTACTTAGTCATTGAAGGTCACCTTCTGATTCTGAGATTTCCGGATGGCTACAATAAAATTGCTATTAAACTAAGATAAGACTGCGTCTTTCTGCCTACAGGGGTACACTCACTGGCCCCAGGGGGTGGCTGGAGGCTCACATCAGCAGCATGAAGTTGTCGCACCTGAGCCAGGGAGTTTGCCAGACTCCCAGCCCCTCCCAGCAGCTTTACACTGGGAGGCCTCGACACCAAAAGAAAGCACCACAAATTATGATTTGCCTTGTAGAGATGACATCTCTGTGAACAGCACTAAATCATGGCCATACAGCCCGCCTGACATTTTTGCCAGTGCCTCAAACACAGGTATAACCCTAGGAGTCCAGATGCTCCATCCATCCCACCAGGGCTTCAGTATTCTGAATGTTTATGTTCATTATGCAGTCAGGAAGCATAATTATTCGTTTTTCTTTAAGGAAGTTTATGACCAAAGGTAATAGGGGGAACATAAATGTACTGACTGTTTACTGAGACTCATAAATGCTAAGAACACAGACAAATAATTATCACTGGAGATTTGTTCTTGTAGTGTAGAATCTTCGTTTTAAGCAATTTAATTACTAAAAGTTTACCCACCTGGAGGAGAATTATTTAGCAGGAAATAAAACCTAGCACCTATTTCATTCCCTGCTCCTACAACTCTGAGCCTTTCAGAAAATCAGCTTTCACATAAAACATGCAGAAGGCAGCTTGTTATATGGGGCTAGTAAAACTAAGAGGTAATTAGTACAAGCTACACCTCTAAATAATGCCAAGTTTTAACATTTGTGAGTTCTGGATCTACCTTAACTAATATGTTCTCTGTTTTTCCTCTATGAGAGATGTACTTTGGTACTCACCAATGAACAAGAATCAAAAACAGAGATGTTAAGAAATGTGTTCTGTCCAATTAGCAAAAATGTGGCAAAGTTCACATTAGCATTTTGCAAGGATGATGAAATATTTGTACCTCTTGAGAGTTCAGAAGAGTATCCATTTATGGCCAGGATAGGATGTACTGAGCTCATTCTAGGAGGTTTTCTGGGAATGTTTGGCACTGTGTGGTGGAGAAACCAGTGTGAGTGTGAGGCCCCTAAGACTTTGAGACTCCTGTCTTGGGTTTAGTTTTTTGTTTTTTTTTTAATTTATTTTTTATTTTATTTTTTTTTTACTTTTTGTAGACATGAGGTCTCACTATGTTGTTCAGGCTGGTCTCAAACTCCTGGCCTCAAGTGATCCTCCCACCTCAGCTTCCCAAAGCACCAGATTACAGGCATGAGCCACCATGCCTGTCCTCGACTCATGATCTTGATTGCCATAGTGATGAGTAAAGGGTGACATTACTGGAGGAGGGAGACAGTAAAAAACCCAGCCTGTAGACAGCCTGCCTGTGGCTTCTTCTCTCTCATAGTGGGCAGCTGCATTAAATTCGACAGTTAAACTAGTCTCACTCCTTCCAGCTGGGACCATTCTCTCATATTCCCCAACATGCAGCCTCTTAGCCAGCAAAGACTGAAAAGTGAGCCACCCTAACAAAAATTTGCTTTTCTTTTAATACTGAATAAGACTTATTACCCAGCTCACTCTTTTCCTTCCTCTCTACATCCAATGGGAAAGTGATGTGAGAGTTTTTCAGGATTAGCAATGTGCTATCAAATAGCCACCTGCAGGGACCGTACAGAGAAAACTCCCTGGCACCAACTTTGGGGTGTGGCAGGGGAGAACCCAAGGGCACCACATCCCCAAAAGGCAGCAGCTAGAAAAGGAGATGTCTGCCCAGAGGTGCCTCCATTATTCTTCCCTCAGGCTGGAAATGTTGTGTTCTCAGTCCCAAAAAGAGGCAAATTCTTGAGAGAAATTAATAAAAGGAAGCCAGTTTATTTGCTCAATATGATGGACAGGGATTCCCCCCAAACCATGACCTGGTGTGAGATGCTCTATTCATTTATTTCTAAAGGGCTGTGTGGACCTTATGCCAATGTTTGGGTTTACAATGGTACAAAGACTAAGACAAATTCATCTATTCCTTCACCAGTCATCCTCCTGGGAGAAAGGTACAAAGGTTACCAAGGAGAGGGGTTACAGGCAGAAGATCCCTGTAGTAAACTGACCTGCAGAGTCTATGGTCATGATGTATAATTGTCATATAGGAACTAGTCATGGCTCTTACAACAGCTTATTTATTTTTGCTGCAAACTCTAAAAATTAGCTTATTTTCCTGGTAAAGAATCAATGCTTATGTCAAGGCCTCTAGAAAAATTGAATAGTGTTGCTTCATAAGCTCATAATAGAAGGGTCTATCCATTATAACCAGGGATAAATGTATTGGATTCAATACGTTTGGTTTGGGAAATCTCTTTTTGTCAGTTCCAGTATAACCAACTGTCCATTATAGCATGTCCTTGCTAAGAGTAGCTGATGTAGAAATATTTAACCTCCCCATCCATAAACATTTCCTTTCTTCCAGAGCAGGAAAGGGCTGAGCTTCTCAAGGCCCTAATATTATTTATTTTTCAGAGAAGGGATATGATTTTTATACCAGGTGCAGTTTTCCTTTGATATATTTTAAAAGTTCTGCCTTCTAAATGATTCCTAAAGCTAAGATTCTGACCACTTGCCCTCAGTAAATATCTGGTGATCCTTTTCCTCAACAGATGGGAAGGGCCTCCTGATATGCCCCTGGCCTAATTTCAATTTGGGTAATTGCATTCTGTCAACTTGAAATTTCCTCACCAGTTTCATCTGCCTGGGATACGATGCCTCATTCTTGGTGCTGGACTGCCTGGCGTGCCGTTGGAGACGGGGAACAGCTGGTGCATTCCACCCCAGAAGTGGATGCATTTTAGTGGCAGGTGCAAAGGTTTTCTTCTGCAGAATACAAATTGTGCCCTAGGAATAAGCTTCACGGCTGCTTTTTATTTTTGCAATGAATATAGGTACCACAAAATGAGAAATATAAAAGTATCCAAAGCACAAATATGAATTGGGAGAAAAATTCATTTTCACTAAAGTCATTGTATAGTGTGATCTTCTGTACTCCATAAATCTTAAAATGCCTCTAGTTTTGAATTTGGATAAGGATAAATAATTCACATGATGCAGGCAACCATTACTCTGCCATGTATACATATTAACCAGTTGTATACACACACACATATAACATATACGTATACATATGTATACATGTACTATGTGTGTATGTCCCAACTTTTACCTCCTGAGGGTCTTTGTCCGTCTGGAATAAAAACCCCATGAAATTTCACTAGGCATCCTATGCATACCTCATTACAGTAGGTCACACATTTAATTTAAAGGACCTTATTTGCTGTACCAAACTAAAATCTTAAAAGGGATCCTATCCATTCTGTTTCCCCAGCACTAGGACTTAATAGGTACTCAATAAATGAATTAAAATACAGACTACATGGGCCAAATCCAATTTGTCCAAGCTCTGATTCCCAAAACACTATTTCTAAGGGCTGCAAATCACCAGGATCTTTAGTAGCCCATGTCACATCTCCTCAGCCATCTTAGCTCTAGGGAACAGTTCCATGGAAGCATAGACTCACCTTGTGTAAAGCACCCCATCTCAAACAAATGCCACATAGTGTTCTGTTTCTGCCCCATGACTTTTTCCCAGGGTTGGTTTTCAGAGATGCTGGATTATCTGGGTGACTGTAGTCTGAAAATAGAGAGCAATTGCACCAATGCAGCACCAAATAGTGTAGGACGGGAGCTGGTAGGTAAATGTTCCTGGTTCCCAGCCTGCAGGCAGACAACTCTGGGAGTCCTTTGCACCTTTTCGGGAAGTTTCAGTGACACTGAACCCTACTGACCAACTTTAGGTTTTTGTATGGGTGTGGTTCTTGCTGCAAACCTTTTAGCAGTAACTTGATAATACACATTATACTGGATTGTCCTTCTTCCACCATCCCCACTCTCTCTCTCCTACTTCAGGACGTCACATCCAAACAAACTATCTGTACCCAACGTTTTCCTCAGACATTGATTTTAGAGTAACCTAGACTGTGACAACTTGGGACATTAGTATGCTGAGAGTCACACTAGCAGACTGTCCCCATTAAAAACACATAGTATGCCTGTTTGGCCACTATTTCATTTTCTTTCCTATCAAGAAGATAAACAATATGCCAAGAGTGGGTTACACATAGGCTGATAGAGTATATGCTGCGCTTATGCCAGGAAATAGGAAGAATAAGACTGTGCTGTGATGTGTATTCTGAAATATTAAATGTTAGCTCTAAATGTTGTATTTTACCAATGACCAGCAATCATTCTCAAAGACTTATAACTAGTGAAAACGTCTCATTTCTGCCTTATTTTAGCCTCTGCACGTCACCCTACATTAGCTTAGAGGCCCCAAGCCCCTGTGTGACTCAAGCTGACTTGAATTCTAATTTGTACTATGCAGCAGTCCTGGCAATATCATCTGCATGCTTAGCCTCATGCTGCCTTGGCCCTGGGGACAGAAAAATATTTATGCAGTAAAACTTGTCTCTATCATCCTTGTTTTGTGTAGATCATCAGTAGGTAGTATTACAACCTAAGAGACGGGCCTTAGGAAGTCCACAGTCCACCATTTTCAGTCTACGCAGTTTGGGAGAGTTAGGGAAGCCTAAGAAGCCCAGGCCACCCTTGCGTTGACAGTTCCATACTCACTGCAGGGATAGACTGTTGGCCCCATGAGACAGAGGAAGGCAGTGAATGGGTGAACTGCAGTGAATCTCACCAGTTCTTTGGAACAGTGGTTTAGACATCCCAACTTCTATCAAGTATTCAAATTGAGGCTAGAATCTGACTTAGGAGCTGGACGGGGGCAAAGGTGAACTGAGGGCCTCATTCAGTTTCATGAAAAGGACTCCCAGACTTCAAAAACTGTGTAAGAGAAAGCCTGCAGGATACCTGAGATCATGTTTCTTTGATGTTTGAAAAATTGCTAACTTTCACTTGACTATAAAAGCTCTACTTTTTTACTATCAAATGTTGAAATGCAAAATTATATGAAAATAAACAAAAACATTTACACATATAATCCCATTTGATCCTACCACCCAGAGGTAATCGCTACTAATATTAAGTCTATTTGCTTCTGGCATTTTCCTACATGAATATATATTTCTCATTTTCTCTCTCTCCCTCCTTCTCTCTTTTATGTATGGGATCTAGACAAAAGTATTATTTTATTGAGATTTTATAAAATTTTCATGTACTTTTTTCTTCTGACAACATATGATAAGCATTTCTTTTGACAATATTATTTTTTGAGGATGTAATATTTAATAATATTTTATGATTCTCTGTTGATAGACATAAAAATTATTTCTTATGTTTATTATCACAAGTGAGACTACAACTTCCAAGTAACTTATTTATCCCTTTCTAGGAGTCTTGAGGTTTCGTTTCTTTTGGTGTGGATTCTGGAACTCCTTTCTGAAGCAAGAGGCAAATATCTCTTAGCAGAGAGTGCCAAGACCAATCACATAACCACGGCAATCTTCCTCAGTGTTTAATACTCACTCTGATGGTCCCAAGAAGGCTACAGCAGTTTCAGCCACGTTATCCTAACCCACCCACATCTGGAGGTATCTACCTTTTCCATCTCCATCTATTAAAAATGTAGGATACTTTTACCAGAAGGTTCTCCTCTAGGCTACTACTCATGTTTCACTTGACAAAATTGGTCACATGGAATTTCTTAAGTCATATACTGATGAGGGAGGTGGAATTATCATGATTGGATTAGACTACCCATGATTCGCCACTCCTGAGCCGGGAGAAGGACCATTTTCTCAGGGTAAACATCTGCATATGGCTGAAGAATGGCATGAACTATAAGACAAAAAGAACCTGGAGTCCTCCTGGAAAGAAAGGGAGAATTAAAGAGAAATGACTGGGTAGGTAAAACACATTAGTCTCCAATGTCAAATAAACTGTTTTGTTACTCTCCCATCTATTTTATCACACTTTTTCCTTGTTATCCTTCTCACCTTAATTCATCACCAATAAACCTTTTTTAATCAAATTTTTGCTGGTCATCCGTAAATCTCCAAGAAACTACGTGAAAATTAACATTATAGTGATAATGAGCTTAAGGTCTTGTCTCTTCTTGGAGACATTTCTCAGAAGGGTGAGAGGGTACGAGGGGAGTGAACAATGAGAAATTACTTAATGAGCGCAATATGCATTATTTGGGTAATAGTCCAGACTTTATCATTATACAGTATATCCATGCAACAAAACTGCACTTGCACCCTTTAAATGTATGCAAATTTTTAAAAAGAAAGCTCTCAGAGATATAAACATCTTCAAGATCTATAGGAAAAAGCAGTAATCGGGGTATGGCAGGCAGAAAAGGATTCAAAGCCCAGTGTGCTCCTCCAACCTCCTCACTTTATCTCCTACCATGGCACTCTGCACCCTCTTTTGTGGCCACATTGGCCTCTCTGCAGTTCCTCTAAGAGGCCAGCATTGCCAGCATTGTAGTTTACTTCCCCATGCCCACACCAAACTTTCTTCGTATAACTGTGTGACTTAATTCTTTACTTCCTATGAGTTTCTGCTCACATGCCACCGTATTAAAGAGGTTTTTCCTGACCATCTTATGTAACATAGCAACTTGACTTCATTCTTTGTCCTATTACCCCAGTTTACATATGCTTATGGCTCTTCTAACTGCCTGACATGGTATGTATTTATTTATTGTCCTTCTTGTAAGTAGTTAATAAATTGCATGAGACAAGTAGTTGTATTTGTTCACAATTTGTCTCTCTGAGCATAGTACAGTGCCTGACACATACAGGCATGCCATAAATATATATAGAATGAATTGATGAGTAACTACAGGCCATGGAAAACTTAGATGATCTTTCTCTTTCTTAACATAGATCACAACAAAAATTCAAGAGGTACCTAATCCTGTGCAGGCATCTTTCCCTATGATAATCAGTGATGCCCAAAGGAAGCCCAAGTAAGTCACTATTTGTCTTGTTTCATCTACTTTCCTCTAAGCAAGGCCCTCATTTATAGGATGAGCTGTATACGTTGAAAGCTGAACAGCATCTAGCATTCTAATAAGAAATAAAAGGCAAATCCCAAGTTAGAGTAATGACTGAGATACATCCTACAACTTATAATACTCTCTAATTAGAAAATGTGTTTTGATTCTGATTCAAATTTATTTTGTGTGCCAGAAATAGTCCCAAGAACATATGTCAAAACCGTGAAGAAATAAGGTAATGTAATTAGTCAATAGTGATTTAAGAAATACATTTAGTATGTCTTGGAATTTCCATTTGATGTGGTACGTAAGCCACACATGCACAAAACACTTCAGAGACTTCCAGGCAAAATGGCAATATGACATAATTGCCAGCAGAGAAACATGGAAAAGTCTATATACGAGACTGAAAGGAAGACAGCCAGACTACAGTGATAGGCAGGTGAGGGAACAGCCTATGTGTAACATAAATGAGAGATCTCTGTAGAACTTCGTAACATCCACTGTCTGTGTGCAGGCATTGGTGGTAGGTGAATAACTGGACCCCACTAGTATTCTTGGGAAGACTGTGAGATCGTGACCACGAAGACCAGCCTGTCTAGGCCTGTGCTAGGTGAGAAGAGCTCAGTCAGCCTAGGAGGGGGATCATCTTAGAACGAGGTCATTCTTGCCTGGCAAAGAGAAGGACTCTGGTCACCTAACTCTTGGTTTCCTCACCAAACTCAGAGGATAAACTCTTTGGCAAATTTCTCAAGTAAAGGAGCTCTGAAGTGGTAAGATAAAGGCACAGCAAACCCAAACAGATTTCTTTTCTGAAAAAGAGCTCTGCAAGCTGCCTTTCAATCTCTGACAGAACCTGTTTTAATTCTCAATTCTGAGTATTGGGTAACAAGTTGATTTGTGAAATGCTATATAAATTTTTTTTAATATCACATTGTCAGTTAATATTTGAGTGTATAAGAGATCCTTTTGTTATTATATGTGTTACATAAAAAATGTGTAAACGATTAGGTGATTTAGGATTACAACCTCCAAGTATTTTGTAAACCTAAACACACAAAAATTCATACAAAATTATGGCATAGATATATGGTTGCCACTCAGTATCCATGGGTGATTGGTCCCAGAACCCTTTGAGATACCAATATCTGTGGATGCTCAAGTCCCTTAATAGTGTAGTATTAACATATAAGCTATACACATCTTCCCAAATATGTGAAATCATCTCTAGATTGCTTATAACGTCTAATGCAATGTAAATGCTATGTAAATAGTTGGAATATTTTATTGTTTTGAGAATCACTACAAGAAAAAAAAATGTCTGTACCTTTATAGCACAGATGCAGCCACCCATTTTTTCTTCCCAAATATTTTCAATCCTTGATTGGTTGAATCCACAGATGTGGAGTCCACTAACTCCATAATGGAGGACCAATTGCATTCCATTATGACAACAGTATCAAAACCTTGAAGTTATTTTTATTCTTACTATTTCATATGTCAGGTGAGAAGAAATGTAATTAGCCTTTTATTCAGGATACATCTAGAATCCAAATACTGTCTACCACTGCTATCATTCTAGCCTGAAACATCATCATTGTTTTCTCACATTGCTGCATTAGCATCCTAATAGGTCTACTGGCTTCCCTTCTTGCCCACTGTGTGCCCCGTTGTCTATTCTTTACACAGCAGTGAGGATGGCCTTTAAAAGACATAAGTCAGATTTCTCTGCTCAGAACATTCCGGTGACTGTACATCACTCATTTCATGAGCCTCTCTACTCACTTGTCAGACGTTATGTTCTGCCACTGTTCTGGTACTGACTCTTGACCAACCACACTAACCTCCTTTTCGGTCCTTAGATTTGACAAACATGCTCTTCCCTTTGCACTGGCTGTTCTTGCTGCCCAGAATTCTTCCCTTAGTTAGCACTATCTTCAAGCCTTTAGTGTAACCTTCTCAAGAAATCCAGCCACCCCCTCAATACCCCCTCTCCTCCTTCTACTCTTGCCAAAGGTCTCCAAACTCCCTTCCCAGAGCCATGTTGCTCAGTCCCAGGGAATGGGAGTCTCATAAAATAGAATGTGAATGATACTTTCTGAAATTGTGTAGAATGTGAAGACCTCACTTTTTTTTCTCCACAGTTCTTATCACCTTTCAACACATCATATTATTTACTTTTTAAAAATTGCCTATCTCCCCCTATAGGACTGTCAGTTCCATGAGGGTAGGAATGTCTGCTGCACTTACTGGCATAACCTCAGGTCCTAGAACAATGTCTGGCACGTAGGACATGCTAAAGAATAAATGAATCACAGGGTAGTAGAAATAAATGCAGTTTTAATTTTTTTTTATAAATTATCTATATTTTCCCTATACATTTTAAACCTAGAAAATGAATAAAAAGAGGAAAAAATTGCCACATGTGCTCAATTCATTGCTTTTATTCTTAGCCTGGAAAATAAACTAAATTTCTTCTGTATTCATACTAAAGAATAACTAAAGAAAATCTGTTTAAACTACCCTTGAATCAAACACCAATAAAACATATCTAAACTCTGCAGTTATTTCCATGGGTTTTTCCCACTCCCACTGATTTTGGTGTAGTTTCTGATCAATCATGATGGTGGGAGATGACCCAGTTTCATAACATCTGAAGCTATTCAATTTTTCTATGATACAATTCCATCATGGGCCAAGTCAAATGGTCCAGCAGAGAGATGCTCTCACATTCTCTTAAAAGGTTATCCTTTTGCCTTTCTTTTGAGATATTGTTTCTTAGGAGAGAAATTGAAGCTTATATCTAAGGGCAAAACTATATGATAAAAACTTCTATGTTACCAATCCTCCTGTGCCCACACAAGGGAGGAGTAATTCTGAAGACTTAGACTTTAAGTTCTAAAAATGTTAGTGATTATAAATGAATTTGGACTCTATCTTTAAATCTGTTTTTGAAGGTTTTTTAGATCAGTTCAGACATGAAGCAATTTAAAATGTTGATTATCTGTAAAATATGTCAAAGCTGACTCTGACAATGCTATATAAAACCAAAGCAACAAATAAAAATGGTAAGATGTTTTCTTCGCAACTCTTAACTTTATTTAACGATGCAGCAATTTCCTCGATAATAACTCAAAATAGAGGAAAGACAAACCAACCACACAGGAGAAAATGAATCTGGTCAACAGAGATTTGGGATCCACCTTTAATCCTTTAATAATGGCCCAGAAAATAATTTATCTCTTGCTGTTACTTCATAGCTGGCAATTCGACCAAAGACATCATTTTGTCCTCAGCAGGGGCAGTAATTTTTATGCTTAGCCTCTGTGGATAGCTTTCTATAATTTATGTAGTTTTTAATATTGGTAATAGCAACTAGCTGGCTAAGGCAATAAGCACTTTTTAACATAGAATAAAGAAAGAAATCTCTCATATTTCAATTAACTAATTGAATTCAGCATAACCAGTATGGCTGTTTCATTTGGCTTCTGCTCAAAGAACATTCATTAAAAATGTTTCATTGTTAATATTTACAGTGTTCACATTAATATTATAATGAATATTATAATGTTCACACTAATATTGAAAAATTAGAAAACCACCAATCTGTAATAGAATAACCTATTACACCAACCCAAAAATATTATTTTTATCAAATTGGCAGTCTTTCTCTTAGGTTTTTACCTCTTGAAAGATGACAAGTATCAGAGAAGGAAAGAGTGGGAATTGAAGATGGTGTGACAAAACAGATCATGGATGATTGGCCCTATGTATTTAAAAATCTTTCAAAATTATCAATAACCTCTCCGATTTTACACTTCATGCTAAATAATTTAAAAATATATGAACAAGAAGACAGTATTTCCAATATATCATATGCCATTCTAACAAATCCTAATACTCATTGACAAACTATTGATAAATGTCATTAATAACCTCTTCTCAGATACAGCATAGGATAATTGCATGTGAGAACACTGTACAGTAGTCTTAGACTAAATATGTTTCAGAAAGTTTATGCAGAGTCTATCAAAAGTCTATCCCTGTGAATGACCCAGAAGTACATAAAATTCTTACAAACACTTGTATATATTACATTATTTTAAAAATAATAATCACTTTAAATAATCCTTTTTAGAATTAATTTCAAAGATATTAATCAATGATCTAACAATGTATAGATCTAAACATAAACTTCTTCCTACTCGTCATTTGGTCATCAATATTTTAAAATTTCCAAATTTCATGCATATTTTTCCCTATGTTTCAATACATCTGAAAGTAGGTTTGTCACACGGTGGACAACATGAAAGCACCACATTACAGTTTAGTAGGAAGCTTTTTGTTTTCCTTCCTAGTAGAACATAAAATATTGATGTACCTTGCAATCAGCATTTCCCAAATTCAACAAAATGCAGGAATAGGCATTGTTTCCCTGGATGATAGCCTGGATTTGTTTTATAATGTTATACTGAAACATCTGGAAGTGCTTAAACATACTCCAGGACAGACCACTGAAGGGCCCAAGCTCATGCACGTAAGGCACTTAGTACAGTGCTCGGTAAAAAGTGCTTGGTAAAATGACAACTATTGCCTTCTTTTATATTAGGTTGGTTCAAAAGTAATTGCACTTTTTTCTATTAAAAGTAATGGCAAAGACCAACATTACTTTTGCACCAAACTAATATAGAGAGAATATTTGGGTTTGTGTAGCAAATTCTGTCTCTGCCCCTGCCAGAACTCCTTTAACAAGCCCATGTTCTCTTCCTCCCATCTTTGCTGGAGAGTTGCTTCTGGCCCACAGGAACCACCTCACTTAGAGTTGCCTGGAAGGTTATATCCCCTACCCTATCCTATATTCTCTACTGCAGGACCACCTCCCTGACCAGGAAGTATAAAAGCCCAGCTACTTTGCCTAAAGGCAGGCAAGGCTTATGCTCCAGAGCTCCCCCTGGGACCAGGCTGAAGCTAGAATTCTGAAAGCAAATCTTTAGCTAACCCTTTCTCCTATTATACTAGGCTTCCCACACAGGTTTCTCCTGAGAGCACTCCCTCAATAAATCACTTATACAAGAACCACCATCTCTGACTGCTTACAGGCAATCCCATCTAACATATTTCCTTAGCTTTCTGCTGGGTGTGGTATATATGTTTTCACTGATTTCTACAATATGATTGGCTAGCATAATCGTGAAAACAACAACCAGCTGAACCTTGGGGAACCATATCTACGTAGTTATACAGCTGCCCTTAGGGGCTTAGGGGAGAAACAGACATGTAAATAGACAATTACAAATGATTAAAATGCACATATAAAAAAGATGCGATAGAAATACATGGAAAAGTGAATAGCTAACACTCCCTGAGAATGCATCAAAAGCTTCATTAAAGACGTAAGATTTGAGTTAATCATGAGGACATGAAGATGCCTTAGATTTCCTCAAGTAGACAAGGTGGGGAAAGCTGAATAAAAAAAAAATGCCACTTGTTAACACTCAGATTTGAGAAAGCATGGTGTGTGCAGAAATCTGCAAGTAGTTTGGTCTGCAGAATATAAGATGTAAATTGGCACAAGATGAGGAGATACACCCCCCCCCAACACACACACACACCATACGTACAATTACATATATACAATTCATGATCATTACATGATGGAGACCTAGTAAAATATAAGTAGAAAAATGACATAATTCAATTTGTTTCATTTAATTTTACTTAGTTAACTTTGTGTAAAGCATACACAATAAAAAACTCAAAACATAGAAAGAGATATAGAAAAATTGGGTATAGTAAACAGGATTCTAGTGAAACTGTAGAGAATATGTAAGAATGGAGTAAATCCTGCAGGGAGGGAGACCAGTTAAGAGATGCCGGAATGGGGTGGAAGGGCCAAAAACTCAGAG
Source organism: Cheracebus regulus (assembly GCA_963574635.1). Lineage (NCBI taxonomy): Eukaryota > Metazoa > Chordata > Mammalia > Primates > Pitheciidae > Cheracebus > Cheracebus regulus. Next base: position 34,733 of record CAUYQU010007976.1, on the reverse strand, counting down.
TGTTAGGGACATACAGGATCCCGAATAATAATCTAAAATTAACTCTTATCATAAGCAGATGTACACTGGACTTGTTCCATTTCTTGTACTAAGTAGGTAAGCAGGCATGTGTGTAGACTCTCTAAGACATTCAAGAGAGGCTAGCAGGTGGGAAACATGTGGGAAAGGTAAGAATAAATTCTTGAGAAAGTGAAGAGCTCATTCATTCATCAGACCCAATTACTGGTGACAGGTCCCTCTATGAAGACAAGAGACATTTGTCTCTCCAGTGGGGTGAATGTTTCTGAATCTCTAGCTTTGTAAATCTCCATGCAGTTGATATCTTGTCTATTTTACTTATATTAAAGGGACTCATACTCTTTGACTTTTCAGTAAATCACCATTATACTTTTGACAAGCACATAGCAATCTATTCTAATATCCCAGGGAAGAAGTGAAAAGGATGTGAACTAAGATAACAGTATGGGGAAAACAAAAGGGGAGTAGGGGAGGAAACACTGAAAACTGTGGTGGTAAAAAGAAAATAAATGCAAATAGTTATCATTGGGATGCGAGAGAGAAGAAAATAGAAAATACCTATTTACATCATCTTAAAAATCCTCATGCATAAAAATACCTCAGTGTTAGCGCACTCAAATAATATTAAGTAGCCTCACGTTGGTTAAACCACAAAAGTGTATCAGTTCACAAAATTCAAGACGAACAGATAAGGAAAAGGAGAATAGAGACATAAACAAAAGCTATCTACTTAAACCATAAAAGTAAGAGATGAACATTTAGGCTAGATCTGCAAGCTAAGAAAACAAGCAAAAAAGGTACTATTTTCCCTTATAAGACTTCATTGTTAGACCACATGTCCACCAACTACAGCAGTGAGTCATGGCTATATGGCATTGATTCTACTTTAGGGTCTTTTAGGATGAGCCCTCTGTATCATTACAGCTATGGAAGCAGGCTTAAATCCAGTCAATGACTAAGCCTTGCCTTAGGTATTCAAGGTCACATGCCCACACTTCCAGGAATTAGCAGGCTCAGCTGTGAGGTGTGTCTTCTTATTAGTAAGCAGCTTTCCTGAGGAGTAGAAACTTTACTTACGCTAGGCGTGGTGGCTCATGCCTGTAATATCAGGACTTTGGGAGCCCAAGGCAGGTGGATCACTTGAGGTCAAGGGTTCAAGACCAGGCTAGGCAACATGGTGAAACCCCAACTGCACAAAAATTAGCCAGGCGTGATGACTCACACCTATAATTCCAGTTACTCTGGAGGCTGAGGCACAAGAATTGCTTGAACTCAGGAGGTGGAGGTTGCAGTGAGCAGAGATTGCACCACTGCACTCCAGCCTGGGTGACAGAGGGAAATTCTGTATTAAAAAAAAAAAAGAAAGAAAAAGAAGAAAAGAAACTTTTGAAAGGAAAAAGCAAGCAAGGTCTAATCTCAGTTTGACCAGAGGAGATATGCCTAGCAAAGATTCAGCTCCTGAATGTCAAATGAGAGTAGACTCTGTTCATGACTTGCCTGGCTTCATTTTATGGATCTGGTATACCCATCTGCCAATTCCTGTGGATACCCTTCTATAAAAGGCTCACAGTTGCCCTACTCTGGATAATTATCCTCATCCAATATCTTGCCTGGTTCCCCACTTTCAAGGGAGAAATATCTTATAGGATGGTATACTTTAGAATGCCTTGTGGATCAGGATCAGGCCCCTTGTTTTTACCTGAGCACATCTTTGCTTGACTTTTTTCCTTCCCTTGCTTCCTTTAAAGTATTTTATTCACTTTTTTCTGAAAAAGCACTCTTTAATAAATCACATACACCTGAATCCCTGTATCCACCTCTACTTCTAGGAAACCTGACCTTAGACAAATGGATTAAAAACAGCATGGCTGGTTGTAAATACAAACTGACAACTGAGATTTTCAGCAGGAAACGAGAATATACCATTCAGTGATAATATTCACAATCATAAATATATTGGTAGGAAAAGTGATGCTCACATTTGATTAGGTCTCAAGATAACATAATGGTCCAACAGAGAGGAGTTATGTAGTAATTATCCATGACAACTACAACATCACAACAGCAAGACAATTACGTGTTTTCCTTCAAATTTGTATTGACAGTAATTCAAGACTTGTACTGCATCACTATATTGGTATGTCATTAAATACGTGACCTTGAAAAAGTTGCCTAATGGCTCTGATCCTCAGTTTCCCTATCAGTGAGATGAGTTTAAGAATGTCTTCCACCTCTAATCATCATGAATATTAAATGAGAGGCTCCTGTAAAGCAATTTGCATAGTACTTAGCTCTCTCCAAATATTAATTTACTTCCACTTTCCTACTTTGTCACCATCAATTAATATTTATTTTTAAAGTACTGGCTGCATTATACTTTAATCAACACTAAGATTTAATCTAAGTTTATTCTTTTATCATTGCTCAAGGTGATGTGATTAGTAGGAGTGACTATTTCTCATGCTTCTGAAGACAAAATATGAAAAACTGATGGGATTAGCTTAGTTACTATAATGGACATTTGTATTTTGCCTGCCCTGTGTCTTTTTTGTTTGTTTGCATGCTAATTTTCCCCTGAGAAACTGTCTTTCTATAATTCTGAGTTTGTATTAAAGATAGTCTCCTACCCACACAAGGATTGGGCACCTGACCCTGATTCAGCTGAACCAATCAGACTCATTTCCTGAAAAATGTTATGTTTTACATGAGCTCAAAATGAAAAATAATTGTCATGTGTTCATCAGCACTTTGGTGCCTTGAAGAGAGTCTTCACTGGTACCTGTTGCTTGGTCTCTCAAATTCACCTTGTCTTCGAGAGTGCTTTGATTTTCCAATCCACAAATCATTTCAATAAATTGCTATTACTGCTATTAGCCAGGGATAGTCTCTGTTGCCACCACAGGGCTGGACACACAGTGACTCTTACATTTAAAAACAAATAATTTTTAAAAATCTTACATGATGGATTTTGACTTCCTAAAGTAGAATGCCTAAAGAAAAGGCAAAAAGAACAGTCTTAATTTTATTTGAAGAGATTAAGATGTTATGACTATTCCTAAACATACATGTTTGATGTTCAGGGTCACCTGCCAGTTCAGATGCCAATCAATTACATATCTTAATTTAACAATTTTATGGAAATATATTACACCTGTCAGAAAATTTCAGATACTCCTTTATGTCACTTTGATACCTTCTGTGTTTTGTAACATAAACTCCTCCCTCAAATTAAAAACAAATATATTAACAGTTTCTATCTTTACCCTTCAAGTTAGAAACATAAGTATAAAGATGATTGTCAAATTGTAATTAGGGTAGGATTTTAAAATATTGTCCCAGAGCTTCTGAGTACAGATGAATTCCTACAAAACTAACAAAGATAATTCCACAGGGTATGTGCTGGTATCGTTGTTAATCTGCCTGATACTATTTTAGGGGAATTAATATGGTAGCAGCAGACACTGAATAGTATCAGGATGATTCTCACAGTAACCGGAGCATCCCTTCCAGACATGCCCTCCACCTATCTTAACCTGTGTCATCCCACCCCTGAACTGCATACAAATCTGCTTAGACTAGATAGGCAAAAAGGAGACCAAGGTCTCTAGGAAATTCTTAGCAGGCTAGCTCCTAACTCAGGAAAATCTAGAAGGCCCATAGTATTCTGGAGACCAAGTACAGGTCCCTAAAGTGCTGTGACATTTTCAACATATCTCACTTAGATTTTAAGCCACTGCAAGCTCCAGGTTCTCCCCCAAAATCCCTCACATCAATCTGTCTCTCTCAGAGAAGCTCCTTCATGATACCCAAGCTTAAGAAAAACTCCAAATCTCCTTGAATGGAACACATTTTATCTGGGTTGTGGTGTGCTTTGTAAACATGAAAGATAAAATGACTTGGCTACTGGAATGCTTTGTTCCTTGAGAAGAAATCATTCTCTTTCCCCCCTTTTGGCATATTGATTACTCATTAATCCAGCAAGACAAAGGATTAATTAATCTCCGTGGTTCAATGAAGAATAAATTAGCACAGTTTAAAATGGGCCCGATCCAATATTACAAATTGGAGGAGTGTGGAGAAAATGTTCCACACTCTCTCTCTCTCTCCATTCAGTTCTCCAAACTTAATCTCCAGAGAATGGCAGCAGAAGGCTAAATTTAGTTTGTGTGATATTTGGTATTCAGCCTCCTTCTTTAGAATTCAATCCCTTGAAGCTACTCATTGCTTTTCCCAAAACCCACTTTAACTATTTTGAAACATGGTAAGAGCAGCATTTTTTAAAGTGCTTTAGACATATCACTTGTCTGAAACAACTTTTTTTTTAATGTAGAAAACAATAGCCCGTTTTTCAAAAATGAAAATAATACAATAGCCACATACATTCAAGCATTTATATACTCATCCTAATATTTCCCCTGGCACATGAAAAGGGCTCTTACGTACCATAATACTCAGTCAACAGGATTTTATTTCATAGAACATGTGTAAGGTAGTCTCTCTGAGCATTCGCAGAGGAAAAAAAGAATAGAGAGTATATTTTTCTTTTCTTTTCTTTTTTGAGACAGTCTAGCTCCATCGCCCAGGCTGGAGTACAGTGGTGCCTTCTCAGCTCACGGCTATCTCCTGCCTCAGCCTCCCAAGTGCTAAGACTATCGGCATGGGATACCACACCTGGCTAATTTTTGTAGTTCTTCAGTTTGTTTTTGTTTGTTTGTTTGTTTCGCAGAGATGGGGTTTTACCATGTTGGTCAGGCTGGTTTTGAACTTCTGACCTCAGGTGATCTACCCGCCTGGCCTCCCGAAGTGCTGGGATTACAGGCATGAGCCACCGTGCTTGGCCAAGAATAGTATGTTTTCTAATGCAATTTTTTTTGTTCTTCTAAATTGAGTTTTTTTGAGAGCTATAAAAGAAAGCCATGTCAGATTCTCAGAATGCATTAAAGGTTAGGAATCTATACTTGTAAAGAAAGTATCTCCATTTGAAATGTCAATATCTAGGATATGATGTCCCCTCACTGCCCTCTCTCCAGTTTTTGTTGCAGTTTTTTTCAGTTTTTTAAAACCAGGCATGCAGATTTAGCCTCTAGACTCTTGGCCAAAATTCCTACAAAACATATAACATTTGAAAGAGCAGAGAAAGAAAACCTCACGACCAGTCTTGGTTTTCTATAAGCTAATCTTTACTGTAAGATAGTCTAAGACAATAATTTCATTTTCTGTTTGTCTCTTTGAAGGGAGATAATAAAGAATTTTCAAGTATAAAATTTAAAATGAAAAATGAAAAGTCAGTTCTTTTCTATAAAGATTAAGAAATTAAAACTTATTATATATTTCTTATTTCCATGATATGGTATCAACATAGCAAAATACAGTATCAAGAAGAAACTATCTATTGCCAAGGGAAATTTCATGGTGTGTTCTGGCAATATAGTATAAGAAAAAGTTCAAAACTGGGAGTGAATATATGTTGTTTCTTATTCCAGACTGCCCTCCCGCCGCCCACCCCCAACACTTACATGGTTTAGTAAAATTCCCCCATCTCCCGGAAGGCCAGCCTCCTCAGTTGAAGATGGAGGGGTTCAGAACCACATGAAATTTAAGGTCATTACCAACTCTAAAACTGTATGACTCAATATTCAGCTGACCACTCCTGATGACATAGTTAAAATGATGTTGGCACTGGATCCTGTATTTAGAGACTAGGTACCTTTGGCAACATGAGGCTTTCAAGAAGCCAAGTTGGCAATGAAACGAGAAAGGCAAGTAGAAGTGTTGCTGTTGCTGGCAAAGTGCCACTCAAGCTTCCCCATCGATGAGGCCCCAAAGCATCCCAGGTTGTGCCCAAAAGCATCCCAGGTTGAGTCACAGGGGCTGAGAGGCCAGTATTCACTTAGAATTCCTTTTGAAGGAAGATAGGGCTGCACTAAAAGCCTCCTCTATCTATTTAGCTTTGAGGCACCTGGGAAAAGAATAGGATTAAGGATAGACTTGACTGGTAGAATGGAGGGATTCTTTCAGTGGAGACTGAAACCCATACTCCCTCCTTTCAATTTTGAAGATTAAATGAAATAATGGTTGGAAAGCCGTTAGCATAATATCTCATATTACTGTTAGCAGTTGTTATAAAGCTTTCTGACCTTCAGACAAACAGGAATCTGCATTTAGGCTCACCTACAGCATATGTTTTAGAAACACTAAATCATTCCAACAGCAAGTCAAAAGATTTCTCCATAGGTAACAATTTCTTTCTTTAAACTCAAGTGTTTTGTTTTATTAAAACAAACACACAAAAAAAGTAATAAGGTTTCGTTACTGCTTTCAACTGAGCATTTGTGTGAATGTAATTACAGCCATGCTCCATAAATCTGACAGTCATTTCCAAGTGTGATTGGTAGATTTTATGCAAGTCTATGCACTGCACATTTTGCTGCACTGTTTGGGACGCAGATGATGTACAAATGCAGCAGTACTGAAATTTAAGGAACCACTTCGAAGGCCCATGCACACCAAAACAACTTCAGAATAAGACTCCAGGCCTGAAATACCCACAAACTTTATGTTTGTCGTTGGTCATGCTGGGCAGGCATGCCTCTGCTTTCTGATCTAATAAACTTCAGAATGACTGTGAAGCCAACAGCTGTGTCAGAGCAATTGGAAAACAGATTCAGAACAAAGGGGAAGACCCATCTCTCTGGGACTTCTCCCTCTAGAATATACACGAAGCTTCAGTGGAATGTATATAAATATTTCATTCAGTATTTTGTTCTACATTCTTTCCATGATTTATAAGTCATTACTTTTAAAAGTACATTAATGTCCCCTTTTAAAGGCGTCTCTTCGAATGCCCATCTCCCCTACTTAACGGGGCTAAGGGGATTGGAACCCTCAGTAGAATCTCTGTCTGTGCTGTATAACATCACAGGCTACCAAAATATAAACTCATTGATTTTTATTTTGTGGAAGTGTACCTTCCCTCAGGAGCTGCTATCTAGGATGTTTTCTGCCTTGCATTTTGTTTTGTTTTGTTCCCCCCACCCCACACCCTGTATATGATATTTAAGTGGAATAGGGGTGGGTTCTGAAACAGTGGCATGAGTAGGTAAGATGCCTATTAGTCTATTTTTGCATTACTATAAAGAAATACCTGAGACTGAGTAATTCATAAAGAAAGGTTTAATTGGCTCACAGTCCTGTGGGCTGTACACAAAGAATAGTGCCACATCTCCTGGTGAAGGACTCAGGAAGGTTCCAATTATGGAGAACAGTGAAGGAATAAGCACATTACATGGTAAAAACAGGAGCAAGAGAGAGAGAAGGAGGATGTCCTAGACTCTTAAACAACCAGATCTTGTGTGAACTAACTGATGAACTAACTGATCACCAAGGGAATAGCACTAAGCCATTCAGAATGGATCCACCCTCCTGATCCAATACTCCTACCAGGGCCCACCTCAAGACACTGGGGATCACATTTCAGTATGAGATTTGGAAAGGATAAATATCCAAACCATATCATAAAGTGACACTGCACTCTATTTTCTTTGTGGTCTGAAAGGAGCAGAGAGAAAAACAGAGGACAGGTAGGCAGATGAAGGGCAGGAAGAAGGGAGCAGATGAGAAACGGTTAGTAGGAGCTAGGGGTCTGCCCTCTAGTTCACTGATTCCTTTGCAGTCTCACAGTTGAGCCAGCAATGTAAAGGTTATGGCATAGATGGGATCAGCATGGCCTCCTCCAGCTGCTGACTTTGTCTTTGCAAATTATAAAAGAAGAAACTCCAATGTTCAAGTAGGTTGGAATAAATGAAACGTGAATAAGCATAATCCCCATTTGGTAATTTTCACGTTCTACTGGTGATCATACTTAAAAATTAGAAAGATATGGGCTAGAACACTGCAGGGTATCCCCTAAGTCTGGAAACACAGAATAAAACATAAGTTAGTTACATGATAAATATAACTTTTCTTAATCTCCAGATACCTTTTCAGCTAAAGTAGTGCTAAATTTAAAATAATGGGTTCAATTGTTCATCCGGGAAAAAAGCACAGCAAATAATATATTATAGTTCTTCTATTACCAGATGTTTTAGATACCCTCAAGTGTTTATATTCCCCTAAATATAAATAGAGCTTCAGTGATAGAGAAGAAATGCTTCAGAATGGATTTATATTTTTCTCATCCAATGAAAAGTTCCTTGACTTGTAGATGGCTGGTCAGTTTTCCCTGTGTCCCTTCCTTGCCATCCATCTTCCATTAGAGGATGACTCAATGTGTAGCTGTTTCCCTGGTTTCTGTGTCTGCTGCCATCTGCCTTGGTTACACCACTGGGCTTCTGCCTAGGCTCCAGCTGGCTGAAGACTAGAAGCAGGAACATGGAAAATGTAGGTTATTTCTCCCTTCTTCTCTGCTTTTGGAGGCTTCTCCATTAGAAGGAAGCTTCTCTGTAGTTTTTGCTTCTACCAGTGGACTCTGGTCTGACTCCAGCAGCACAGCTTTTTCCCATTTGCCATCAGCCCTGTGCTGATTACTTCCTGCTGTTGATAATTTTTCAATGGTTTCACAGTGCCCTGTTTGGCTTTTTGGTTCTTAATACCACCTTGGTAGCAAATTCCGGCAATCGTTTTTTCTTTAAATAATTGGCATAGATTCTGTATTCTTGGCTGATCCCTGACTGATACAACTCCACAGTAATCTATATACTATTTATTTGTCTTTAATTCATTGAATATTTATAGAGTTCCTTTATGTAACAGGTATCATTTTAATTGCTAGAGACAGAGCATTGAACAAGGCAAGCCATAACTCTGTTCTCATAAAACGTCATAAGTTTCAGGAAGATAATAACAAATGCAAAATAATAGTAATAAATGCAATGCAGAAAAATTTAAAGCTAGGTGATCTGAGGGTGAAAAAGTGAGTGCTACTTAAAATTCAAGGGTCAGGGAATGCCTCACTGATCTGAGATGTGAGGGACAAGAAGGGATCAGCTGTGTAATGGGAAGAAGAAAGAGTATTTCAGGCAGAGACAGAGAACTTGAGCTGGAAGAAACTTAAAATAGTTGAGCAATAGAGAGGTGAGGAAGGTGCAGCTCAGAAGAGTACGCAGAGGTCAGAAAATAAGGAAGTAGACGGATCATAGAGGCTGGGGTTTGAATTCTGTTTTTTAAAGTCAGATAAAAAGCCATTTGTGAGTTTTTAGCAGGAGTGGGGAGCACAGTTTAACTTAAAGTTTTAGAGAACTGTTAGGACTGCTTTTTCGGGGAGAGGAATCTAAAAAAACTAGGGTGCAAGCTAGGAGGTGAGTCACCTCTGCTGCCAGGTGACTGTGATGGTGGTGATTGGGCTCAGGTGGCAGCTGTGGAGAAGGAGGCAGTTTATCAGACCTCAGATGTGTTTTCAAGGGAGACGAGACAGCATTGTTGATGAATAGAATGTCATGGTAAGAAATTACAAAAAAAAAATAAGAACAGCCATGGTTTTTGGTTGAGCAACTAGGTGGGTCTTTAAACCAAAACCATTCTCAACCATACTTCTGTCATGTCTTACTCGAATTAACTTTCTTGTCTTGAAAAGTATTCATACATGAAAATAAAAATGATACCTGTTTCATTCGCTAACATTTATTCTGAAAACTTGCAAGCTGTTGAAAATGTTGCAAGGGTATACTATAAATGTCCCTATTTTCCTAAGATTTGCCAATTTTAACTTTCATTGCATCTACCTGTACATACACATAATTTTGCTGAAACTTTTTTTTTTTTTTGAGATGGAGTCACCTTTTGTCACCCAGGCTGAAGTGCAATGGTGTGATCTTGGCTCGCTGCAACCTCTTCCTCCCAGGTTCAAGTGATTCTCCCTCCTTAGCCTCCTGAGTAGCTGGGATTACAGGCGCATGCCACCACGCCCAGCTAATTTTTTGGATTTTTAGTAGGAATGGAGTTTCACCATATCGGCCAGGATGGTCTCAATCTCTTGACCTTGTGATCTGCCCACCTTGGCCTCCCAAAGTGCTGGATTACAGGAGTGAGCCACTGTGCCAGGCCTACATATGACACTTCCCTATTGGATGATACAGTATATCTCTTAGAACAAGGGTATTCTCCCATAAAATATTATATTCATTCCCCAAAATGTTGAGATTAATGTAACAACACTATCTATAATACAATCCCTATGCGAATTTCCTCAATTGCCCTCCCAAAAGTGTTTCTTATGGTCCTTTTACAGCATTAAAAAAATCCAGCCTCTAGTGAAGGATCATTTAGTTTTCATGTCTCTTCACTCTCCCTTAGTCTAAAATAATCCAGTCTTTTTTTTCTTTCAATTTCATGATCTTGATATTCTTGAACAGTTCAAGCCAGTTAAGCTATTCCTCAGTGGGGGTTTGTCTAATTTTTTGTGCATGTGATTAGATTTAAGACAAGCTTCCTTTGGCAGGATTACCACACAGGTTATATTGTGCCCCTTCTGATATATCACGTCAACAGACACATGCTATTATTTAGGTCTGATTATAGGTGACACTAAGTTTTATTAACTTGGTTAAAATATGGCATTTGGCTTAAAACAAAACAAAACAAAAAAACAGCACTTAACAGCTCTTGCCAACTGCTACCATTTTAAACTAACTCGTTACATTAGAGAAATCTCTATTTTCTGTTTAAAAGATGAGAGTAGCCACTGTACAGAATGAACATAAAAATTTCCATGGCCTTTAAGAACTTTGTATTCAAGACGGAAAGCCCTCTGGAAATACAGGGAAACTAGTAGCAGGGATAGTGAAATAAAATGGATGTGTCACTCGTCTTAAACAGGCGAGTTTCCACTGCCGATAACTCTTTGGAAAAGAGTGGAAACATAGTATGAGTAGAAAATGATATGCAGCTTGATATTTAAATGATCACAGAAAGTGGACTCTTCCATGCGTAATATCACTCATTTCCTTGAAATAAGTGCCACCAGCTAACTCTGAGAAAAGAAACTCATAGGTCGGAGACAAATATTTATGCCAGAAAATATCACTGATATTCTTGTACTTGTTTTATCATTCATCCTCAGAAAAACCTTTATTTTTTTCATGTGGAGTAATGGAGACTCAAAGTTTCTGTATGTTTCAGTAGATCTCAAAGTTAATATGTGAATCAATATGTATATTACTGGAAGGTCCAGGTACTTCCCAGCCATTTCCTGCAGTTCCACAGAACATATTCTTAAGTAACAAGTCATCACACATTTGCAAGATTATTGTCATGGAAGGGAACGGGAATAAATTAAGAAGTGAATTGGAAAACGCAAACATTGTTTTTGTTTTACCCTTTAAGGAAAGGTAGGGAAAGACGTAGATAGTTATTCCTCTTTCCTTTTAATTGTAATAATTTCTAGAATGAAATAATCAGTGAAAATTTGAAATATAACACTGTTATATATGTTAAAAATAATTATAAAATAAAGTTTCAGTTTCTAAAAACATTTTGATAATATCTCTGTAAAATTCTTCCCAATAACTTTTAGTTCATGGGAGTAATTCTTGATGGCTGGTTGGTATTGTTAAGCTTATTTAATGGCTTACTACTATGTACTTAAATCCAAAGACACTGACCGGTTTACTGGTGAATATGGTATATAGGAAATTGGTCTATATAATTTAAGGTAAGGGAAACATTCACAGGAACAGTAGATACGTGTTCTTTCCAATTACTACAGCTGAACTATAGGCCAATAACAGTTGGGGAGGAAAACAGTAACTGTTGAGTATTCTATGTAAAATTCCTGACAGGAAACAAAATCAAATAAAACAGGGCATCTATCCTGAAGTGGCTTGTCATCTATTTAGCTCTCAACTTTTTGATTAGGGAATCATAGTAAGAAATAATTAAACAAAGTCTTTTTCAGTTCATTATAGTGGGCCTTAAAATTCCCTTCATTTTTCTTGGAATGTCATTTCTTCAATCATCCTCAACTTTCCCAGGAACTATGTCTTTAAAAAAAAATTTTTAAGCAAGTGTGAAAGGTGAAGGCTTGGAATAAAAAAAACAAGATGTATAAACGTTTTCTTAGTGCAATCAGTTGGGTTTTTCTTGTATTTGTTTTTAACACTTTCTAACATATCAGGAATATTACAACCTTTTGATTAATGTAACAGGAAGCTTTAGAGAAAGAAAAAAAATGGGCACACTTCAAGCTTCCACACCTTTCAATTTTAGGCAATTGTCTTCAGTCTTTTGATTTTGCTTTTTATACTGTTTATCTTCCTCAAAGCATTATAATTAGGTAATAGATGAAACAAACTATTAACTATTTAATTTTAAAACACAAGAATTTTCTCTCAAGGATCTTCAATTCTTTAAAACACTGACTCTCCAATTTTCATAATATCTTCACATGATAAGCAAAAGTCCAAGGATTTTGATATTCAGGAGAAGGAAACTTAGCTATGCAGAGTATCTGAATAAAACTCAGCCCATGGCATAATATTCAGAACGGCAGGGTGTAGAGGGAAGAGGAAGAATCAAAAAGACTGTAAGACAAAGACAGAGAGAACAACAGAGGCATCTCTGAATTCTCCTTCATTCTGGACTTTACTGAAGTACCACTTTTCATATTTCCTTATAAACATATAGTACCAATTGAAAAATGAATAAATACAAGAATGCTGAATAGATATCCTTCTAGACAAGATATTTGGGTTTCATTTCAGCTCAGAAATTAGCTCTATGAATTTAGAAAATTATTGAATACTCTCTGACTCTCTTTTTTCTTTGTTTTTGTTGTTGTTTTTGTTGTTGTTGTTATTTTTGTTGTTGTTGAGACAGACTCTTGCTCTGTCACCAGACTGGAGTGCAGTGGTGCAATCTCAGCTCACTTCAACTTCCACCTCCTGGGTTCAAGCGATTCTCCTGCCTCAGCCTCTCGAGTAGCTTGGATTAGAGGTGTGTGTACCACGCCCAGCTAAATTTTGTATTTTTAGTAGAGACAGGGTTTCACCATGTTGCCCAGGATGGTCTTGATCTCTTGACCTCATGATCTGCCCGCCTCAGCCTCCCAAAGTCTATGACTCTTTTAAAGAGGAGAGTGGATGATCTCCTTTCCAAGTTTAAGATTTCATGACTTCATGATTGAAAGTTTATGGAATTGTCTTTCTAGTAGTCCATTGCACCAGGTGCTGCATGTATATACCTGAACTAGGGAAAATGTGGAATTATCTGATACAGCTTCATAATTTTCAAAATTAAAGCTAGGTTTCTTTTCCATATGTTTATTTCTTAACTGTGTGTGCGTGTGTGTGTGTGTGTGTGTGTGTGTGTGTGAGTTTGTATACCTTTATATGGAAAATATTGAAACACTACTAACCTTACAATAACCAAAATTGCAATAAAGTTAATTTCATTATAATACTGTTGGTGACTGACTCTTGGACCCTAAAACTCCCAGTCAATTTGTTAAGCTAGTTAACCCCAAAAGTATCATTAGGCTCTCAATAATATAAACAAACATTTTATGCATTTGAATTTTTGGTTCTTACTTATACTAATATGTGGAGGTTTTACTGATAGCTCTGTGTGTGTGTCTTTATCTTAGCAAATATAAACACAAGGGTAGTTGCTTCCTTTCTTGCTGTGATGCACAATGACTGTTCCATGTTAAATGTGAAAAAAAAAACCTGTCAGTTGAAGGGTCAGGAGATAGGCTGCTATTTTAAAGATGCCACAGACTTTCTGGATGCCTCCAAGTCCTTTCTGTTGCAGGAACATTTCCTGATTAGTGGTTTCATACCTGCAGGACAATGATCAGACAGTCCCAAAAGAACTATCATTGAAAATCCATTTAACAATAAAACACTCAAATGAAATGAATAAATTCTAACATCTAACTACAAGAAATTCTCACAGACACAGTACAAATGGGCCATCTATGATAATTCTTCATCCTAGTTTCTTTCTCAGCATTTTTATAGACACAATTTTTCCCCTCTCCCCAGTTGAACAAGAAAGAACAAAAGTAGATTCCCCAAAGGAGGAATCATTCGTACTAAGTTTCTTTATGTAGGTCACCTCTGATGTGTTCTTGGTTGCATTTCAGTGGCTAAATTTCCCATGTCAAGCTTTTTATTCTGATGGCTCTGCACATAAAGCCTATTGCTTTCAAACAGAATAATTGTCTAAATTCCCTGTTTGAATGTTGAAGTATACTACATGTTCCACAGATGTTCAATACATTAATGGTAATGTTAGTAGTGTGATAGAAAATGGCAGAATATGTTAATTTGAGGTGTCTCTGTGTATCTTTTAATATGTTAGCAGGAAAAGAAGGTTCTCATTAAGCTAGTGTCTAATTTAAAGAGAAGTAACTATCACCTATACACAAATGATTATAAATGCATGACTTTTGTTTTCAGCCTCTGATTTACCACACCAGACTTCCTAGCCTTTCTTCATCTCCAGATATCAGTCTTGTAAGTATCTCTTGGGTCTATTTCCTTCTCTCTATTCCAACTGTCATTGTCATGGTTCAAGCCTTTGGCAAGCCATTCTTCACCTCTAAATCCATTCTCTAACTCTATCAACTGTTTCTAAAAATAAATCTCATCAATTTACTTCTGCATAAGAACAATCCCCAGTTCCTCACTGCCTATAAAATAGAATTTAAACACCTTAATAAGGCATTCAAAATCTCTGATATTCTTTCACCAACTTATTTACTTAGCCCCATTCATTCATGTGCTCATGTAATCATTCAGCAAGTACCCCTTAAGATATTAAGTGTTACAGTAGAATATGAGCTCCAGGAGGGTAGGTGTATATTCTGTTGATTTTATTCACTAATGTTTACCAAATATCTAGAACAATATTGGCATTAAATGGATGCTTTAAAAATACTTTTGATACAGGCAGGAGGCAGGGAAATACTGGGTAGACGAGGGCAGTTCCTGGGCAAAGGCCACACCCTCAACCCTGGAAATCGTGGCCCTAAATGAGAACAGTTATCCCTGTTTTCCTGCTCAAATGTTGCTTTGTTCCAAAACCACCCTGACCCACCACACCACCCCCTCCACACGCTGTACCCATCAAAACCCCAAACTCCACTGGCAGAAGAGCAGAGCAGCACAGCAGAGACTCAGAGAGAATATTCAACTCCAGCAGAATATTCTGTTCCTGCTCCATCCCCTTTCCAGCTCCCATCCCACTGAGAGCCACTTCCATCACTCAGTAAAATCTCTGCACCCTTCATGTCCATGACCTGATTCTTCCTGGATGCTGGAGAAGAACCTGGGTACCAAGAGGGCAGGGTGTAAAAGGTTGTCATCCTGACTCTCCCCTGAGCTGGTTATCACTTAGTCATCTGCAGATGGCAACTGCTAAAAGAGCATTAATTGTAACACACCCCTAGACGCTATGGTGGGGCCAGAGCCCAGAAGTGCTTGCCCCAACCCCAGCACGTGCTCACCTGCGTGCTGCCCCTCCTGCAAGGGATTTGAACATGGCAGCTAAGTGAGCCACACCCCTGTCACAAATCGTGTGAAGGGGTCAATGGAATTCTCTCATCTCACTTGGAGAATTAATGCATTTAGCACTACTTGCTGAATGGTTATCATATTTCACATAGCTTGACATTGGGAATCCAGGGACTGAAGCCATTGCCTTTATTTTTAAGAATAAAGGTAAATAAATAAATAGCCAGGTAAATTGACATTATAACAAGTTCAGTGTGCATATGTCAGTCTGGTTTCTGTAGTGATAAGCACCTAGGAAGTAGGGTCATAGTTTATTTATCTCTATATTCTTTGTTGTTAACTAAGGATTTATGAAATGTTGACTAAATAAATCCATCTAAGAATGCAATTAGGGCAGAATGTCTGAAAGCTGTGATAAACAAAACTTAATTAAAAAAAATGTTTAGATCCTACTTCTAGGAATTTGTGAATATGTTAGATTATATGACAAAGGGGATTTTGCCGATGTTATTAAGGTTAAGGACCTTGAGATGGGAAAATTATACTAGATTATCCAGGCAGGCCCAATCTAATTACATAAATCCTTAAAAGTAGAAGAGGAAAGAAGAAGAGTCAGTAAAATGTAATTTGAGAAGAGGAAAGGAGGCATGAGCTAAAGAATGTGGAGACCTCTAGAAGCTAGAACAATTCTCAGTTGACGGGTAACAAGAAAATAGGGACTTCAGTCCTATAACTGCAAGGAATCGAATTCTGCCAGCAACTCAAATGAGCAGGAAATGGAACCTCTGAAAGAAACATAGTGTTGCCTAAACTTTGAGTGTAGCCTGGTGAAAACGTTACCAGATTTTTTACCTACATAACTGTATGATGATAAATCTGTGTTCTTTTAAGATGCTAAGTTTGTGACAATTTGTTTGGCAACAGTAGCAAGCAAATACAATGCTCATTCTTGGAAGACTGGCCAAAGTGAGCCTCTGCCATGGCTTCCCATGACCAAAAATAAAATGGTTACCTTTGAAAGTTCAACAATACAGTATAACTTACCTAGCAAAGAAGATGCACTTTGGAAAATCAATTACACAAGATAAAAGAGAACTGTTCTTCACAAATGGAATTTAGATAAAGCCATTTTCCAAAATAATAACTGCTGACTGGATCATCAGATTTGATATCTTAGGACTTGAACATGTACTATGAAAAATCATCACACATGTAGCCTTTGGAGTATGTGTTCAAATTGTTGTCCAACTTGAAGTCTAACTTTGACATCAGGAAAGTTCTGAGTTACAGTCTTCATCTCAGTCCAACCACCATAGTGGTCCAAGAACAGTACTTTATAGGTAAAAAAGCACAAGGATATAAATTAAACAGAAAATCTTCCTAACCATGAAAGAACAAGTTGACCCAAGACTGACATTTGTATCTGTGTGAATCATTCACTGCACAAAGGGTAAGTTGTGGCTCAAACCCAGGACACATTTTGCTCACGAAGCCATGTGCTCCGGCATGGAGCAGTGACCTCTTGGAGGAAGGGACCCCTTGAAGGCAATGCCGTACAGGTAAACAGGTTTTGCCTGGCATATTCCAGAAGCTGTCCTTTCTGAAGACCACTATGAGAATGGTATTCCCTAGAGCTGTGCTATGCAGTGCCTCTGGACTTCTTTTTGTAGTTTGTTTGCCAAGAATTCTCTATGCAAGCTATTTTATCAAGAAGGGTGGCATTTTCCGATTCTTGCAATGGTGTCACACATGCTAACAGTGATCCTGGTTGAGCCAGATACTGGGAATGAATACATTTTGACTTTTTATGCTATTGATACACAAAGTAGCCAGCAGCCAGGTACAGAAAAACTGAAAAGGGAAGTCAAGGTCTGGATTTGCCAGTGTTTTAGCAGCAAATGAGAGTGATCTCTGTGTCCTATGTGTAGGAAACCATATGGAGATTATAAGTTTCTGTCCCAAATAAAGGTGGAAGATAAATTCAGAAGTTTTACCCACCCAGCACAGGCACATACTGTAGCCTATTCTTGGGCTAAAAGCCATGAAAATGAAAAATCCAAGCAGACCCATTCTCTGTTCACCTCCAGAATCTGCCTGCCTGAGTCTCTGCCCAGTGCTTTTAGTTACTTACTCTTTGTGTTTTGTACAGAGTTTTTCCTTATCTGCAGAAAGGTTGGTCTAATAGGAGCTATTCTGCCACACTAGAAGCAAACTTTTCACTGGCTTTACTGTTGTCAAATGTTTCCAGGTGTTACCAGTTTGTGCCAGAAATGTTAATTATAAATAGCCCAACCATGACCACATACCTTAGTGTGTATATGTAATCATTTATGCTGGCATACCTTGCAGTTTAGCATTTGTACAGGACCAAAGTATTCTGGCTTCAACAATAAAAAATATATATATAGTCACCTTAGACATATTTTAACAAAAGAAAAATTGTATCTTCCAGAAGATAAATCAAGGGGGAAAAAAAAGGACTCATGAGACAGCAAGAAAAGTTTGCTTCTATACTTACCTATCTTTTACCCAAGGAGAGAGCATTATATGTTTGAAAATACCCTTGGGACAGTAACCTATTTCTATGTTAATTATGATAATACTCTGCCTAAGCACTCTATTGTTGGAATTTAATCCCATTTTCTCTCATCTTGTACTTTGTATAAATTGATAGTGTATTCCTTTCTTCCTTAAAATTACCCTTTATATGCTTCAAGAGAATTAGGAAATCACCTCTTAGCTATATTGTCCAGACGGAGTAACCCCAATTTCTCTTTCTCCATCCTAAGTACTCTTTTACTTTTTAAAAATCATTTGGCATGCTGTCTTCCACTCTGAACAGCATTCCAAATAGCTTTTGGAAAATATAAGCCTGACCCTGTGACCTAACAATTCTACTCATAGGTTCATATGACTAAGTACCTGTGTCCACACAACGAATGCAGACAGCAGCTTTAACCCAAGTATCTATTTAGATGTATGTGGAGGAATGGGGATTTACGGTCATGTTTTGCTTTGGACTATAAAAGGGATGGGAGAACTCCCTGGGGAAGATAGAAATGTTCTGTTTCTTGATGTGGATGGTAGTAATGTGAACATACATGTAAAAATAACTTAGTATATATTTACTAAATAAGTTTACTAAATCTGTTTAGTAAATTGACTAAGTTTACTACTATATATATTTACTAAACTTATTTAGTAAATATATATAGTACGTATATTTACTAAATTACTAATTTAATACATTTCTAAATATATGCTGTTTTACATGTCTATATATTATATAAAATGAAATACATACATACATATATGTGTGCATATATATCTACAAATACATGTATATAGATGCCTACATGTGTGGTTATATATATATATATGCATATGAAAGCCAAATGTTGCTTCACAAAGTTATCAATGACAAAAGATCTCAAAACTTAAATCTCCAGCCTTCCTAACTGTTCTCTGCATGACAGAACAGACTGACTTTCTAACAAGATAGACCAAAAAAAAAAAGCCTCAGTGTGGAAATAGCGACTGTTTAACAGCAGATAGATGAACACACCAGCAAGACACCTCCAGGTGGGAAAGTCCATTTGATGGGAGAGTGCTCTCCACAGATGCTTCACAGCATGTCTGCGGGTGACAGAAAAGTCATCAAAAAAAACTCAGCAATTAATTATGCCAACTTGACTAAGTTCAATATCTCTGGGTCTCTGACCTAAAATTTCTGGTTGTAGGAGCTGCTATAAGCATAGAAAAAAGATCAGGGGATCGAGATAGAATAGCCCTGGAAGTGTGTTAATCTCATATTGGTCTCGGCCTAGCTAGGCAACTCTCTGAAATTCTGTTAACCTCTAAGGTATGCAGTTGCCTCATTAGTTAAATGGGATAATGTCTAGCCTTTTCTGAAAATTAAGTGTAATAATATCTAGGAAGTGCTTAGTAAAATGGTGGCAGAGAGAAGAAAAATTAGTAATACCTTAAAATTTCCATCTGTATTAAATCTATAAAAAGATTGTAGAGTTAATTATCTTACCAATTTGATAAGTGCTTTTATGGAAAATCTTGAATTTTACAAATAGTCAGTATTATACTAAGCACCGCATGACACTAGGTACACCGAACACAGTTTTAACAAGAATATGGAGCCTCACAGGAGTCAGTCAATTTCAATTTGGTTCATGGTCAATGGCCAAACCCTTAGCTAGATCCAACCCTCTGTTAATTCTAGTATCTGGCCACAAGTGAGAACAGATGTGAGCCCATGAAAGGACCACTGCAAATCAATCTACCAAGACCAGAGAATGATTCAAGCTATGACCTGTTTACCATGGATCAGTTATATCACCATGCATACAGAATAGGATTTCTTATGCCCAGGGAAAACTCAGGAGACTCTATAAATGGTTGGTGAGAAAGGTTTGACAAGGAAAGAAATAGCTCAGAGCAGCATCAAGATGGCACAAAGGAGCTGCTACTTTTCATTCTCTCCCACTCCCACCCAAAAATTTAAGCATCTGGCCAGTGACCAATAAGAGAACTGCTTGTAATTGTTGATAATCCAAAACTCATTTGCATAGTTTACCATCTGTTGGAGACAGGATAACTGTGGCTTTGTATCCTGCCTGCATCTGTGACAGACAGGAATAACTAGAGAGAACTGACATTTCTATAGTGCAGCTACCCTCCAATATGAGTCCACTGATTTCTATCCACTGACTTTGCCTCCCGATATATAGACCTCTGGTCCTTTTCCCAAGAGACGCTTAACTAGTTTCCTAAGGAAGATTATATTTCTTCCCAACTTATTGGATGTGTCATTTTCTAATCAAAACGTTTTCACTGAGCATCCACTCAGGACCTTTTATAACATACTTTCATAAAACACTAGAAGAACAGGTGCTTTAAAAGAAAAAAAATCTTTTAAAAGATTTTTTCCAGGGACCAAGAAAGCCTGGAAAATGAAGCATATGCTGTTTATAATATCTACATTCGCTGGTGCCCATGGTGATAGAATTGAGTGTCACAGCTTTAAGGAACAACCATAAACTGATGTCTTCTAAATTTTTAATCTCTAGTCCAGTCCTGTCTCCCAGATACCAAATTCAATTGGTGATGACGACAATAATGATAATAGCTAAAAGTATTTAGTGATTAATATATTCGTTGTGCCATATATTTATCTGCAGGCATATAAATCTATAGATGTGTAGATAGCTATATATATATAAATTAATCTCTCTATATTAAAAATTTTAACACAATTGCGATGTTATTGACAACAAATTGATCAAATGCTAATATCATTTGAAAAATTAAAATTGGAAGCACAAAGAAGTCAAATGTCATTTTCAAAGTAGCACAGCCAGCCAGGAAGTTGCAAAGGTAGGAGTTGAACCAAGATAGATCGGTTTTCGTATCCACCCGTATTCCTAATAACTCTACTTGGATGTCTAATAGACATTCATCTCAGCATGTCTAAAACCAAACTCCTGGTCTTCTTCCAAAAGCTTGTTCCATCTACAGTATCCACACTATTGTAAATGGTGACTCTATTTCTCTAGTTTCTCAGGTCACAGAATTTGGAATCATCATCGACACTTTCCATTGTTTCACACGCTACACACCCAAGCTATCAAAAAATCATTTCACCTCCATCATTAAAAACATCCAATATCTGACCACTTGTCACTGCCTTTACTGCTACCACTTTGGACTCAATCACCCTCTTCACTCCCTGGAATGCTGTATTACCCTCAAATAGTCTCCCTGTTTCCACCCTTACTCCCCTAGTCTACTCTCCAAAAAGCAGCCACACTGACCTTTCTAAAATAAAGTTAGTCTATATTACTCTTCTGTTTAAAGTCTCTGGGTTTCTTTTTCCCCCATCTCACTCAGAGTACAGTCAAAGTCCTTGCAATGGCAGGTAATACCAAATCACATCAGCTCTCAAAACACAACTACTTCTCCCATCTTACTATCCTTCTCATGTGGCTTTCACACTCACTTCAGCCACATAACCTTCTTGTTATTTTCCGGATACTCCAGGCACAGTCCTGCCTCAGAGCCTTTGCATGGGCTATTTTCTTTGCCTGGAATGTTCTTTCATTCTCATTTCCTTACTTCCCCCAAGTCCTGATCAACTGTTACATTGTCCACGAGGCCTGCCCTCACTAACAGTATGTAGGCTTACATCCTGCTCTCTTCTATCCTTGCCCAGTCCTTTTTCCCTACTCTACGTGTTCCTTTGTCTATAGCATTTATCACTTTTGAATTCAACATATATTTTACTTCTCATGTTTATTTAATTTAAACTTAAAATTTTTGAGACATAGTCTCACTCTGTCACCCGGGCTGGTGGACACTGGTGCTATCATGGCTCACTCACTGCAATCTCAACCGCTAAGGCTCAAGAAAGCCTCTCACCTCAGCCTCCCAAGTAGCTGGGACTACAGGAGTTTACACCACTCTGAGCTAATTTTTGTATATTATGTAGAGATGGATTCCCATTGTGTTGTCCAGGCTGGACTCAAACTCCTGGGCTCAAGTAATCTTTCTGCCTTGGCCTTCCAAAGTGCTATGATTACAGGTGTGGGTCACCACACCCAGCCCACCCATGTTTATTTTTTTAATGTCTGTCTCCCCTTATTAGAGTGTAAATTCCATGAAGTCTTGGAATTTTTGTATTGTTACTGCCATATCTCAAGACCCTAGAAAAGCATGCAGCCTGCAAGACTGTTAGACTATTAAAGGCTCTGAGAATTCCTTACAAAGATTTGCTGTAATTTTTCTTTAAAATAAAATCTCTCAGACTGATTGATAACAGGTCCTTTTTTACTCCCATAATATAACCATTAAAATCTCGTCATATTTATGCTTCAAGGGAAGGAGTTTGATGATGGCTGTTGTGGCAGATATGGGAAAAGCACATGTAAGATTATGGCCAGCTTTCCAGAAACAGCGTAGGATATAATTGAATAAAAATTGATATAATTTGATGAAACCACCTTGGATATAATTTGATAGAATACAAATTGTTGCAAATATAAACAGCAAATGACTATCTCTGGTGTTATACTATTGTTTGCAGTAGGCCACAGAATGGGAATAATACCCCAAATCAGATTCTGAACACATATTTACTATCATGTCCATTTTAACCAGCAAAGACTTTTCTAAATGATCCAAATAGTGTATCTATGTGAGCTATGTTTTACCTCAAGGTTTTACAGTAAAGAAGTAATAGAGTTCTGAAAAGAAAGAAAAGAAAAAAACAAAGACTTTGGGATATATGTAGATTATACAATATATTTAATTCATTCTTAAATAAAAAATTCAGTTTAGGTTTCAAATATATATTAACACTCAAGGAATATTTAAGGAAAAAAACTCTGGACCGAGACATGAGTTTTAGTTATGTTTCTACTAACCAGCTGTAGGGATCTGAGGATGTTATTTCAGTCAGGCTTTAATTTCCTCATCTGTGAAATAAGGGGACTGTAATAAGTCTCAGATAGTTTTCAAGTGTAAAGCCCTTTAAGGTGTTTTAAATTGAAATCTGACAAAAAGTAATAGCCACCAATATTTCTGTAGGTTTAATAACAAGAAGATTAAATTATTGAAATATCTTCTTACATGTTCTTTGATAACTATTTGTCATAACTACTATTACAATTTAAGTTGTTAAGGTATAACAATATTAGAAAGCATGATTTTGAATTTTTGAGAAGGATATTGATATTTGAAAATTTTAATGTAGAAACAAGAAGCCATAATGAGATAAATAAAAGTGATTAGTCACAAAATACTGCTGAAAATAATCAAAGAAGACTTAATAAATGGAAAGGCATACCATATTCCTGGATTATAAAACCCAATAATAAAAAAATGCCATTTTATCCCAAACTGACCCATAATTCAATGCAAATTTAATTAAAATCCCAGTAGAATTTTTAAAAACTGAAATTCACAAGTTGATTCTAAAATGTATATGATAACGCAAAGTAACTAGAAAAGGCAAAACAATTGTGAATAAGAAGATCAAAGTTGGATGAATTGTGTTATCTGATATCAAGACTTACTATAAAGTTACAACAATTAAAACAATGTGATATTGAAGAAATGAAAAACATAGATTAACAGTGCATGTTGAAAGCCCAGAAATAGATGCACACAAATATGGTCAATTGATTTTCTGCAAAGGTATGATGGCAAATGAATGGAGAAATGATAGTGTTTTCAATAAATGGTTCTGGGACAGCCGGGAATACAACTGCACAAAATTAACCTTGATCCTTATTTTGCATTCTATATAAAAATTAACTCCAAATGTACACTGTAAATCTATAAAGTTTCTATGAGAAAACATAGAAGAAAATCTTTTAAGAAATTTCCTAGACACAACATCAGAAGCATAAGACTTTTTTTTTTTTCGATGTAGCCTTGCTCTGTTGTCCAGGCTGGAGTGTACTGGCGTGATCTCGGCTCACTGCAACCTCCGCCTCTTGTGTTCAAGCGACTTTCTTGCCTCAGCCTACCAAGTAGCTGGGATTAAAGATGCATGCCACCACACCCAGCTAATTTGTGTATTTTTAATAGAGATGGGGTTTTATCATGTTGGCCAAGCTGGTCTTGAACTCCTGACATTGTGATTCACCCACTTTGGCCTCCTAAAGTGCTGGGATTACAGGCGTGAGCCAATACATTTTTGAAAAATTGGTAATTAGGCTTCATCAAAATTAAGAACTTTTAGGCCAGGTGCAGTGGCTCATGCCTGTGATCTCAGCACTTCAGGAGTTCAAGACCAACTTTCTCCACATAGTGAAACCCCATCTCTAATAAAAGCACAAAAATTAGCAATGCATGGTGGCATGTATCTATAGTTCCCGCTACCTGGGAAGCTGAGGCAGGAGAATCCTTTGAACCTGGGAAGTGGTGGCTGCAGCGAGCCAAGATTACACCACTGCACTCCAGTATGGATGACAGAGTGAGACTCTGTCTCAAGAAAAAAAAAAAAAGAAAAAGATAAAAAAATTCATAAGTTTTACCTTTTGAAAGACATTGTTAAAAGAATGAAAAGAGAAATGTATAAAGAATTCTAAAAACCTAACAATAATTAACAAGCAAGGGACAAACTACTTGAACAGACATTTCATTAAAGAAGATATATAAATGCTAATAAACATGTGAATACTTAATATCATTAGTCATTAGGGAAATACTAATTTTTTAAAAATCCACAGTATAATGTACTTACATATCTATTAGAGAGAAAGACAGGAAGACAAGAAGAAAGAGACATGGATGGAAGGAAGGAGGGAAGGAAGGAAAAAAGGAAGGAAGAGAGGGAGGGAGGGAGGAGAGAGAAAAAAAGAGAAAGACAGGGAGCAATACCAGTTGTTGGTGAGGATACAGAACACCAGAAACTTTCATACATTGCTGGTGAAAATATAAAATGGTCCAGCTACTCTGGAAAACCATTCGCCATATTCTTTTAACAGGGTAAAATGTACTCAACCATACTATCTAGCAATCCTACTTCTGGGCATCTATACAAGGGAAATAAAAAATTATATTTATATAAAAGTCTACACAAATGTGTTTTAAACAGCCTTATTTGCAATTTAAAAAGATGGAAACAATTCAAATATTCCTCAACTCAAAAATTCATTTAAAAAAACAACTGCAGTATACCCATGCAATAGAATATTTCCCAGCACTAAAAAGAAATGAGCTACTGATACATACAATAACATAAATTTCAAGATTAACACAAATGAAAGAATCCAGATTCAAAATGCTACACATTTTATGCTTTCATGTACCTGACATTCTATAAGAAACATGGGTAGAGATAGAAAAAATAATCAGCTATTGACAGGACATGGTGGTGAAATAGAGGTTGACTACAAAATGGTATGGAAAATGTGCAGGCAATGATGGTTACATACTCGTTTGTCAAGCCTCAGAGAACTGTACCTTAAAAATGGTGATATTTTTTATTATATACAAATTATACTTTAATGAAAAATATGATTAGTCATTTTTCAAATCTTGGCTTTTCCACGAAATTTTTGAAACCTAGAAATGTATCAATTCTACTGGGAAAATTATTTTCCTAAAACCAGATGCATTGTCATTAAAATAACTCTTTGGGCAATTCTAAGAGTAAAAAGAAGGAAGCTAATATTAGAGAATTTAGAACAATACAAAAGGATATAAATGTAAAGTGTAGTATGAGCTAGACCTTGAAAGTTGTCTAAAATAAGATAAAGAAGGCAAGTGCCCCTACAAATCAATTCATTTTTCTAAATTTTATAAATGTATTTGGATAATTCAATAAAAAATGTTCTGCTCTTTAATCCATGGAATTACATGAATGAATGAAAAAGTGGCATCTGTGAGTCCTGCTGTTAAAACGCATTATCATTGTAAAAGAGCTGCATAGTTATGTATTCATTTTAAACAGCAAAAGGTACAGTAATCAAAGTACAGTATAGAAGATAAGGGTAATGGAGAGAAATACTGCGTGTTAGTCAAGAACGATCTGATTATGCGCTTTCTCTTATCTGGCCCATTCTCTGACACTGTGCATTCCATATCTCATTATATACAGGATCACCGCAAACAGAACGTGAGGAACAAGGATAAAGGATAAAGTATTCTTAAATAGAGAAAGGAAGCTATCAGAAGCTTCATCTCTGTTTGGAAGGTAACCATTGTCCTGCAATTCTCTCTCATTTATATCGAATTTTTCAAGTCAGTATGGATTATTCAGAGTTTTTCAATGGAATGATACAGAAAGGACCACACTCTGTGTGTAATAGAAATGCTACTCATAAATAAATAAAAACCAAAATCTAGGAATATATTTGCCTATTATGTTAGGAATTCAGGAGACAGTGTTTTATACAGTCAGGAACTCATTGGCAAAAGAAACTATGAGAGAAAAAAATAATCAAAAGGCTCTTCTTTCTAAGCCACACTATTTGTAAAGCTCTTAGAGAGTCTTGAATATTATATAATCATGGTGATTGAAATCACAATTTGCTATCAGTTCTATATTCAAAGAAAAAACCCTGGTGGCTTCCCAGCTCATGTTCAATTAATGAAAGAATTGTCTATATAGGGTGTTGGAGTATTTATCTTATAAATACCTTTACTTGAAGACATTTCCAACAAAATGTCATCCTATGTTCTGATCAAGCAAAGTATAAATTCCCCATGACATATCACTGTGTTAGTTGGCACCAGCTTGGATAATAGGCACTTTAAATCACCGACAGCGGTTCAAGTCCTTCTCCCCACACATTTTGGATTTGCCCACTAAATCTCCTTAAATTGCTGTTATGTGAAAGCAATTCAAAAATATTACATTTTTATACATAGTTTCAATCAAATGTTTTCTTGAAAAAAAAACAGAATTTATAGAGTGATAGCACAATGTAGAAATCTATTTATCATTTACTAATTTATTCATTCCACTAATATTTAGTGAATATGTAATAATATGTTCCAGACATTTTTTTTAAAACCAGAGCAAAGCCAATGTAGGCCATGCTGTCTAATAGGGGAGACAGACGATAACGAGCATAAAACAAACCAAATTAAAAGAATCAACAGGGAAGATAAATACGTCCACTAGAAAACGGAGCATCTAATGGCAATCCAATTTAAGATCTATGTACAGCAAGAGTCTTATTTTTCACAGTGCCAGTAAAAAACATGCACAGCTAACTGAAGGTATTCTGCTTACACCTCTTGTCGTGGATGTTACTGAATTCAAATGAGATTCAAATGTGCTGACCTGTCGCATAGCTTGCAACAAATCACTCTGAATTATTTTAATCTTTCATCCAGGACTACTAAAAATTCTGCTCTCTTCTTTGCTTTCACATTCATATATATAATAAATTAGATGATTTCCATTGTGTTACCTGTTTGGTTGTTTGGATTCAGCTTTGCGTATTTGTTATCTTACTCCTTCTTACCGCTCTTCAGTAAACAAGAGAACCCCAAGCAAAACAGCTTGCTGTTACAGACTCATACTCTCATTGAATTGAAATAATGGCCATTACAACGGGATTGAATAACCAAAGCTGATCAGTATATACTCTGGAATGGTAACATCGAATGACCTAGGTGTGTTCACCCTCTTCCACCTTTCCTATGTCAAAATTCACAGCCCAACCTTATCAAAGATGAGGAGGTAAAAGGAAAAGAATCATGCTTCCTTAAATCAGATATCCAATTTGTGGCAGTTTCTGAAGGCTGTCACTGAGATGCTCAATTTGACCAGGTCAAATTTCATTTGTCTTGTACTTTTATTATTCTCAAAGCTAATAAAACGTGTTTGCAATAGAAATAAGGAAAATAAAAATGACCTGCCCCATTGGCTTGCCAGATTTTTAAAGGGAGATTTATTTTGTACTTTTGAAATAAGCAGCTAGATTGAGGGCTCTCTCTTCTACTTTCTCTGTTTAAAAGTTCTTGTACTTTTTGGATTCAAAGGGAAGTATTAGGTTGGATAAATGTAGAACACAATTCTATTCATGGTGATGACATCATTTAAAGTTTACTGAGCACTACCTATGTGCTGGAATAGTTTTATATGTTTCGATTTCAATACCTTATTTGATATTGAAAACAATTATTATTACAACTTCTGCTTCTATTTGTTTGACTGCTCTTCCCTTAATTTACCTTCTACTTTCTTTCAATCCATTGCTTTCTTCAGCTTATTTTTTAGCTTACATCCTGTGGTTCGTTATTTTAAAAGTGAACTTGGAGAACCATAACCTCCCTTACTGCTCACCTGGAAACTCCAACAAATCATAGGGATTCTACAAGTAACTGAGCTTGGCTGAGGTTTCCGTTGTAAATTTATGATCACTTATCTTCAATGGGAACACAGCATGAGCTGACAATCACGGTACACTTCCTTGGCCAACTCCCGTTCATATTGTCTGCAACAACATTAACTTTTTCTATTCTTTTCAAAGATCCAATTTCCAACCCTTCCACTATGCCTTTCCCCCTTAATCTCAGAAGACCCTGCCTTCTACTTTAGTGAAAAAAAGTGGAAGCAACCAGATGGAGATAGTCTCAGCTCCCTTCTGTAAAAATCACAAATTCACTGAACAGGAGCTATAGCTCCCGTTTCTCGGATCTTCATGATCCCTTACATTCCTGCAGAGCGGTGCCCTTTCTACCATCCCAGGCAAATAAGCCCTTTTACTTCTTCTTCAGTTCCTATTATCTTCTTCCTTCTTAGTAACTTTTATGCTTCTTATCTTCCATATATCCAACCAGCACTTCTCAACCGGATCATGTTCATCAAAAGGTAAACATGCTCAAGCCTCTCCCACTTTGAACTATCCCTTCCCCTATCATCCCAAGTTCTTTACATTCCTTCTTTAATTTCACAGTTTTTGAAACAGGGTACTCCACATTTAATGTTTATTTATATCCTCAGTCTACTTGATACTGGATTAAAAGCCCATCTGTATGGAAACAGCTCTAGCTGGGCGCTGAGAGGCAGAAAAAAAGCTTCTCATTTAACAAAGATGGCAGTGACAGAGCTGAGATTTAAACTCATGTCAGTTTAACTCTAGAGCTCAGGATATTAACTAGTAAGTTAGACAGCATTTAAAAAATTGGCCAACATTCACCCAGATGACAAAAACATTAACCTTTTGACCTATTTCAGTCTTAGATATTGACTTTAAAGCTATGTTTTCACAACTGCACAATGGCATATGTACAGGGTTATTCCATCTTCATAGCAAATATTTAGAAACAAATTAAATGCCTCTAAAGAGAGGACTGAAAAAATAGGTTATACGGATAAAGCTGAATGTTATATAATCATATAAAACAATGAAGAAGGTGTCTAATTACTGATATGGAAATATATCAAGATATGTTAAGTTTTTAAAATTAAGGTGACCTTGTGTGCATGATTTATATAAAAATAAGGGAAAATTAGAAAACTTACTTTTATTTTCTGACTTTTGTATAAAGGGTCATATGCAACCATTTATCACAAAAGTAGTTACCTCATGTTGGTGTAGGTTAAGAACTGGAAAAATAGGAGAAAGTGAGCAGCAGTGTGACTTATCACAGGTATTTAAAAATTGAATTTCAATTGTTTTCATATGGATTTCCCATGATGAGTAGAAAAATGCTCAAGCATCAAGTAAAACATTATTCGTATCATAGTTTGATTTATGTATTTGCTATATCACATCACCCCCTATAACTTTTCCAGTAGCTTTCTCCTGCAACCAGAGTAAAATCCAGCTTTTTATCCAGGCCTACAAGGCTCTATCTGCAATAAATTGATCAAAATATATGCAAAAGTATTTCCAGAATGACAACATGATTTTCCCAATTAAAAAGCTTACTGACTTCTTAGAAAAATGGATGAAAATTACTCATACCAAGCCACATCATTGTGGATTTCAGATCACATATACAGCATTGGGAATTAAATGTCATCTGATTTCTGAACATCAACCTTCAAAGCTGAGAGACAATGCAGAATGCAGTCCACATTCTAAGAAGAAAAATGATTTCTAACTTAGAATTCTATATCTGAACTATCAATCAAATATAAATGAAGAATAAAGGAAAATTAACCTCTCACATAATCCTGTTCCAGAAGCTACTGGAAGATATATGCCATGGAAACAAAGGAGTAAGCAAAGGGAAAGGAAATGCCAGAAGGTAGAGGATTCAATGAAGGAAAGAAGGAAGAAGGAAATCTCCAGAACTGTAGAAGCAGATCCCAGGACATCAGTTCTGCAGCAGGTCAGGTGAGCAACTGCCCAGATCAGAACAGGAAAACTAAGCAAACAACAATAAAAGTGAGAATATTAATTTCAGGGTGTATAAGAAATTAAACAATGTATGACACTAGTATAAGACATGGCACAGCTGTTTGTTAAGCTTTATGTTTTATGAAACCTAAATGATCATCTAACAAAATATTGAGATATTACTATATTTGAAGAAGGAAGATAGAGAAATATATCTATGAATGTGTGACAGAGTTAAAAACACAGTAGATAATATCAAAATTGAAATATTAAGATATAGAAAGGAAGGTATGTTACTGAGAATGCTGCAGACAGTTCTCTAGGAAATTACTGGAACATTTTCAAGTAGTTGCCCCTAGAAGCAGAAAGCAAGGCCAGAAGTGAGAACTGCCATTTTTTTCTCATTTTTTAAAAAATACACTGGATTAACTAAAGACATAAATAAAAATAAAGCATTGAAAGTTCAAGAAGGAAAGAAAGGGAAAATATCCTCAACATCTGAACTTGAAGTAAAAAATGTTAGTCAATAATTATGTCTTTGTCCTAGTTAAAGGAATCAGAAAAAAGAAATTCAATAATCTTATTTCTTTAGGATTCTGAAAATAATACAAAATTAATAACAGATCTGTCTGTTAAAAAGCACAATTAATATTCTTCTGGGGAAAAGATCAAGAGTTTATTCATTCTTCATAGCTGTTTTCTAATTCATCCTCCACTCTTAGACTAGAACTCTCACAAACATTAATGGCAGTTATTTGGCTGTAAGAAAAAGGACAATATTTTCTTCTACAAGCTGGAAAATAGTGAAAACAATGAGGAACATGATTGTTGCTGAATTAAAAATACTTTCTAATGGCCACATAGCATTTTTAAACATAACACCAAATTCCTCACTATTTACCAGCATTATTACTGCTTCAGAGGAGTAAAATAGCAACTTTCAAAAATTTCCTAAGTTTACAAGCATCTATGTGTTACTAAACCTGAATTTTAGTCATAGTACACATTAACATTATTTCATCTACTCATACATTATTTGTGTTGGGAAAAATTTTATCACCACTACATTTTATTTAAATTCTCAGTAAACTCAAGATTTTCACTGCAATATTATAGTACTGTATGATTTTCAAAATTATTACTAAATTTCTTGAATTTTATACCCATGATGAAACAAAATAATTCTAGTTATTGTAAAGAAGAAAAACATTTCTTCTAAATTAAAATATCATTAATTCCCTTTCTCCCTTAGATGTTATGAGGTTTCCTATTTGAGGTTTGCTTTGGTCTCAGTCAGTTTACTATAATTGAGGCCTATTTATTTTTAAAATAAGATTTTTTTTTCATTTCCAAACATTTTCAAAATGTTGAATTTTGAAAACACAGAGAAATTAAAAGAAGACAATAAATCACTGGCGTTTTCTCCCCTGCTCCCTGAACACTGATGTCACACAATGATGGCAGAGCTTCTATTGGCCTAATTGCCTGAGACATTATCCGAAACAAAGTTCTCTACTGATGCAGGCAAGTAAGAGAGCTGAGCAGTAAATAAGTCTTTTTAAAAATTTAACCACTAAAATGTCAGAGACATTTTGTTTCTGCAGTAACATCTAGCTGATTCTGACAAATACCAGCCCCAACTTTTACTCTGTCAACCTCTACAGAAGAGGGAAGTCAGAAGAGGGAGAAGGAGAAAGGAAGAGGGGGAAAGCCAGCCAGTCTGAATCCATTTGCTCTGTATGGGAAGATTTTGTTGCTAACCTGTGCCACATACACTAACGCATGAGAAGGCTTATGTAAGGATGATCCTAGCTCTAGGATAAACTGTAACCAGTTCTAGTACTACAAAACAAAAGGAAACAAAAACCCCAGACCAAAAATGTCTGAGAGAATGTGTCAGTCAACACAAAAGGTATCGGTAATTGTAATAATAATCACCAACAACGGCTCAGGGGACTATCTAATGCCAGATCCAGTCCTAACCATTTTGCAAATGTAAACATATTTAATTTGCAAAACTCTACGAGGCACATACTAATGCGATCTCCCATTTTTAAATGAATAAACTGAGACACAGGGTGGTTTGTAATTTTGCAATGTCACATAAGTCGTGAATAACAGAGCTGAGATTTAAGTCTACAAAGTCAGACTCCAGAAAATGTGCTCTCCTCCACCAGCCTATGTTGCCTTATAAATAATTAGAAGAATGTAATTCTTCATATGAGAAAATGGCACATTAATGGGGTCAACTATAAAACACATGTAGACACCTTATATATAGTAATTCATGGAATATCCAATCCCATTGCTTATATGTGCTTTCAGCCTTGCTGACTTCCTTATATTCTGACCTGTTCCCCCACTAGAAAAGAGATTCGTTTCTAGAGGTAAAGCAGTAAGTGACAGAGGCTGAAGAAGATGGAAGGAAAAGCAAGGGCCTTTGCTGTTGCTAACACGTCCCCTTCCATTTTGGGAGAGAAGGAAGCATAAAGCCTAGAAGTTTTGAAGGCTGAAGACCTGAATTTGAATCCTGGATATTACGGGGCAACTCATTTTATAAATGAAGAGACTGAGGTTCTATGATATTATTAAGCCTTGATTTCTTCATTTGTAAAACAGTAATTAGAAAGTTTACCTCAGAGATTTACTGTGACATTAAATCAATATATTATGGAAGGTGCTCATCACAATGACCAACTGAAACAGCAGTGAACAGATTGCTAGTAAGAAGCCATTTGATTAAAACTTGTTTGGCAAAGGGGAATTTATTGGCACCTTTGATTGCTGCTTTAATAAGAGGCTGAAACTATATACAATAGCAAAGACTTGGAATCAACCCAAATGCCCATCAATGATAGACTGGATAAAGAAGATGTGGCACATATACACCATGGAATACTATGCAGCCATAAAAAACAATGAGTCCATGTCCTTTGCAGGGACATGGATGAAGCTGGAAGCCATCATTCTCAGCAAACTAACACAGAACAGAAAGCCAAAGTCCGCATGTTCTCACTCATAAGTGGGAGTTGAACAATGAGAACACATGGATACAGAGAGGGCAACGTCACACATGGGTGCCTATTGGGGCGCTGGGGGAAAGGGGAGGGAGAGCATTAGGACAGATACCTAATGCATGTGGGGTTTAAAACCTAGATGACAGGTTGATGGGTGCAGCAAGCCACCATGGCACATGTATACCTATGTAACAAACCTGCACGTTCTGCACATATATCCCAGAACTTAATGCATCATCTGAAGGGCCCTCTGTGTCAGCTCCTGGGAGCCCTGAGCTTCTGGGCATGGAGGGAGCTTCCGCGCAAGGACTTCCACGACAGGGGCAGGTGGAGCTTTAAGCTGGCTGCTCCTGCCAGGCCTGAATGCTTCTGCTCCCCTCTCCCCTGACTGCGTCCTGGGCCCCTTGGATGGAGCCCCCAGGCTGTGGCCAGGGCTGTGTAAAATGCGGATCGGGATAAAAGTAGAGGGTGGAACGAAAACGGGCAGGAAGCGAGCTGCACTGCGTCCAGAAGAAGGGGCAGAGCTGAGCCGAGAAGCACTGTGAGTGGCTGGAAGTAGGCAATGGGAGGAAGTTGGAGTGGGAGCACTTTAAATACAGAAATGTTTCATTTTAATTTATCCACTGCATGATACTGCAATAAAACTCCCCTCATATAAATCCATGAAGATTAAAAAAAAAAAAAAAAAAGGCGACTGAAGCAGTCATTTTAGCCTGGTCTCTTTCAGCTCTGCTTCCATTAGAAGCATTTCCATTCTCAGGCAAATGCAACTCTCAAAGAGGCAAGATGTCTCTCAAAGTCTCTGGAACAATATTCTGCTTCATAACTGTCCCCAAGGAAAATGAAATGCCTCCTTGCATTTCAAGGGAAAATCCTAAAAACACCTCTGATTGAAACTGATTTACTTGGTTTGCATGATGTGCCTATATCTGCAATGTGTAATGTTCTATTGGACAGACCTAGATGATATGACCACCTTGACAACAAAAATTGGGATTAATTTTACCCCAAATACACATACTGAAATAAGAGAAGAATGAGTATCCAAAAAGGGAAAAGAAGAACGAATGATGCATGAAAAGAACTAATATCAACCAAAAGCAGACATTTATAATTCACAAATAAATAAGGGGGACATTATGGAATTAGTCAAGTTCTTCTTGTCAAGATGAACTGATATTAATTGGTTGGACCTTAGAATACTGTTAAGGCAATGCCAAGAGTTATTTCTCAAAGTACTAAAATGCATGAATAGTAATAGTTATGAAGTGTTTTACAGAATGTGATTTTTTTTAATTGCATTTTAGGTTTTGGGGTACATGTGAAGAACATGCAAGATTGTTGCATAGGTACACACGTGGCAGTGTGATTTGCTGCCTTCCTCCCCTTCACCTATATCTGGCATTTCTCCCCATGCTATCTCTCCC